>JALLAR010001348.1:0-10025 GCA_036939335.1 Conticribra guillardii
CGCCTAATTTGCCTATCTTTAAAAGTTTAAGGGCCGAAACGACAAAACGAGTTAAAAAACGAAGAAATACTGCCGGGGCGGGTACGTCGGACAGCGGACAGATGGTGTTGTGGCTTCCTCAGAATTCAGAATTCAGGAAAACCGCGAAACCCCCCAACTTTGAAGCCGCCGACCATCAACAGCAACCAACTTCACTCCGCTACATACTATGGAGATCATGCCAACCACGATGCACACAAACACTGTAAACGATAATACTACAATGGCAGAGGTGCTGGCAGAAGCAGTCCTCGCAGATACTGACCTTGAACAAGTCGACATTACTCCCACGGCCGTCAAATACGAGGAAACTACAGGAAGTAGTACTATTGCCGGAAACAATACTGACGTCGTCGACCTCCATCATTCCAATGTCAATGAAGATACCACCTCCGTCGAAGCCACCAATCATGACATGGGCCCATCCCCCGAAAACAACAGCAACAACAACATCAACAACAACGATGACTTTCTCAAACGTGTCAAAACCCTCAAAAAAGCCGTAGTCAACGCCGCCAAAATCAAAGACGAAGCCAACCGCGACATTTCCCTCATTCGCGTTCTACGCACCTGTCGCGAGGAGCTCGAAGCCGCCGAATCTGCGGATAGCATTGCCGCCGGGCGTGTGGTTGCTGCCAAGGATGTGTATTCGTTTTGCGCGCAATTGTTGGCGGGATATTCTCCATTGGAGGTTCGATTGAGTGAGAAGAAGAGGGGTGGTATTGGCGGCAGTGGTTGGACTGGTGGTGGTGCGAGTGGTGCTGCTGCGATGAAACGTTCGAGGCATGATTCGTCCTTGGAGAGAGAGTCCGAAATGGATGGTGGGTCTTCCGTGGCAGAGCAAGATGACAAGGACGGAATGATGAACGCCAATGACGGCAGCTCTCAACCACCTGGAATCATGTTGCCCGATAATCCAATCCACATGCCAGCCATCCATACCTCCGGTGGTGGCATGTCCGAAGAGCTAGTTGCAATTCACAGAGAAAATTTCTATAAATCACTCATTAACGTTTCGGCATCCGAATTGGACGATTACATTCCCGACAGGAGCAATGCCAATCTCAAGAGCAAATCACAACTCGTCGAATGGATCTACATTGCTCGTCATTGGAATACGGGTTTCGATGGTTTGGATGCCGGTTCGTTTCGTGCGAGACACAAGACTTGGTATTCGCGAATGAAACCAGTCACTGAAAATCTGGGACGCAGGACTGGAATCCACCTTCGTACCCTTGAAGGAGAGGGAGAAGGAGAGACTGTCACTGTGCTATGTCGATATTCCAAAGATGGGACAAAGAGCATTGTCTATCTTGATGTTGGGAGGATATATGATGCCATTTTTGAAATTCATGCCGTGGAACTTGGTCATCGTGGGAGGGATGTGGTCAAGAATAGAGCGGATGAGCGTTATGCAAACATTCCTGATGGACAGGTGAGGATTTTTATTGATAATTGTCCCATTTGTGTGGCTCGTCGCGGGGGCGGTGTTCGAAATAGTTACTGAGTTTGGAATGGGTATTCTGGGTTTGGAATGAAGTTTTATTTATTTTTATACATTTCATAATTAGTATGTAGTACCACACTATCGTATGAATTAATCTAAGTTGAAATAATTCGAAATGTGATATGGTCACATAATAAGAATAAAAATGGGGTATTGTACCACCTACTGTTTTTCATGCTGGCATTTAATGATCATTACGGCTGGTCTAAAGGACTTAACAAAGGTGGTCTGGAACTGCACAAAAAGAAGGATTGGTAGTCTATGAAATTATGATGTGTTAGCATTGATTGTGAAAGCATTTTGCTCGGCTTTAGTTGAAGCTAACTCAATGTACAGTTTGAGCTAGTTTGCTCGCAGCAAGTATCGAACCCAGCAAGAAATATAAAGATATCAAATGCAACAGCAAATGAAGATTAAAATATAAAAATAAAAACGAAGATGCAAGAATTTGAAAACAGTGCATTTTTTATGATTCATTCATAGTATTCATGTCTTGACAAACTTTTTGTGAATCAAATGTTGATGTCCGTCTGGCAAAGAGAGTGGAGAGACCTTTTATTTCCAACAGTCAGAAAGGAGCAATTGCTAGTTCAAAAATGCTTTATGTGATGTATTAAATACAATGCAACTAATGCTCACAAAACATATTATTGTTCCGTGATACTTTCTCCTATTGTCTTTAGTTTCTGCCTGTTTTCGGCATCTTGTGTATTTATTTTATATCTTCGCCTGATCATTGGTTCAAGTGATCACATTGAGTATTCAACAAATTGTAATATCATGGACATGTGTGCATGATGTAGTGGCCAGGTCAGTGGAGTTCATTCATACATATTAAAATGAATCTACGATGATTTATGTAAATGTTTACTATTGTCCACAACAGCAAACTAAATGAAAAAAGTTCATATCCAATCCCAATTGCAGATGAAATGTGTTGAAAAATAGCGTCAAGTTATGATGATACTCTCAATGAACGAGATGTATTTCGCCTCCTGCTGCTTCCCTTGGTCACAGGAGATTCTCTGATGATATTTTCCGGACGATTCTCTTCATCTGTCTCTTCTGCTTCTGACTGTTCCCCTTCATCGGACTCTCCTTCCCATTCCACTTTCTTTCGAGCTGCACGCTTTGCTGCACGTGACTTGGCACGTTGGGCCTTTTTGTTCGCTTTCACATTCTCCAGCCCTGAGGCTGCATTTTCATTCAATTTGTCCTCGAGCTCTTGGAGTGCGTCCTTGGATTCGATCTTGGTATTTTTCTTTGCCTTTGTCACAACAGACATGAAGTTTTTAAGGACGTCTTCATCAAAGAGAGCATCTTTGTATAGTTTAAATGTATCATTTAGACATTTGATGCACTTATCATTGACCTTGAGCTGAGCAATACAATAAGCCAAGTCTGCCTTTTGGGATATGGAGGTGCATTTCGGGAAACGTTGAATCAGTTTATCCATCAGCATTTCATTCTGGCGGTCCTTTTTGATGAAGCTGAGCAAGAACAGCATAATTTCACGGAATGCTTCTTGCTGGAGACCCAACTGGCTCAATTGGCTGACAATATCAGGCAGAAGGTTGTAGATTGGACTGTTGGTTCTTTTACTTAACTCATGGAACAACAGGCGAGCCATATCTCGGATTCTTGATTCTTCGTCTTGCAAGCAAAGAGCAATTTCGCATACTTGCCCCTTCACTTTAACCATGTCATTTAGAATCAAGTGAGTCAAAACCATGAGTGTATGCCTACGTACACGGGTTGACTTATCACGGAGGCATGCATAAATCTTCGGTGTATAAGGTTCAACCTCATTCGGGAAGCGGAATGCAAGGTCGCCAAGAGCAACAACAATATTGGCACGGAGATCCTGGTCGTCATTCGGCGCTTTTGCCAGAACAGAAAATAAGAGTGAAAGATGCATCTCGCAAAATGACTTGGAAATACACATGCACTTGCAGAGTGCAAGTGTAGCGCTTTGCATGAGAACAGGAGATGAGTACATTCCTCCTTCGTTTGCGACTACACGCAATAGCATGGGAGTAAATAAACTGATAATTCCTCTGCCAACAATTTCGTTTTCGGATATTTCAGCAACTGTAAGTTCCGTCTCAGCTTCGGCCTGAGCTGCTAATCCAAGTTCAGCTTCAATTGCATCGTCATCGTCATCGTCACCCTTTTTAGATTCTGAATCACCTTCACTCTTCGCATTGCCTGAGCTTGCTGACTCTTGTTTGGAAATTGATTTTGCCGCATTGGCCCGACGGACAGAACTGCTTAGCACTTCCGTGTAAATTAAGAGCTTGAGTGCAATGTGGCCCAGGACGAAAAAGAATCTGGAAAGTCGAAGCGAATCAGCCGTTGCAGATGGCTCGTCAGAAGCTCCAAAAATACCTGCTTGGTGTCCTAAAAGAATTTCCATGCTGACTTTCTCGGGAGAAGGGCTAATGGTGAAGATGGCATTGATTGCTTGTTCAGCAGCACAGAACCACGAGTTGGTGTCATGCTCATTGCCTTCAGCACACCAGTCTCCACGAGCTACGGCGACAAGGCGCTCGGTTATGAGGTCCAAGATAATGTATTTAGCAGAGGATGGGTCAACTTTTGCCCTCGCCACACGCTGAAGAGCACATGCTGCAGAACGGGCAGTTTTCCAGTCCCGGTGGTCTTCTGTATAATCACCCAATCCAGCATCATACAAATTTTGGAGACGGTAGGCACTATCCACAATTTTTGGATCGGCACTAGCTGCCATAGAGATTACCAACATAGCAGAGGCTCGTAATTCTCCTTCAGCTTGGGAAGCACATTGCCAGAGAATGGAAAAGACGTCGGGCGGAATAATTTCCTTCTTGACAAGGCGACCAAGTGCTTCTTCGATGGAGGCAAGTTCACTTACAGTGGCTTGGCCAACCAAGACAATGAAATTTTGAGCGATTTGATTATCTGGCAAGAGCTCTTTCCCTTCAGTCCCTGGCTCAGCCACAAAGACATCAATGAATGCACGTAGGACTTCATCTTGAATGCTTACTTCGTTGGACCACATGAGTGCCAGTGCTCGCTTCATGCCAGTCACCGCACAAGGTAGACCAAAATGCTTGGCCCTCACGAAAAAGCGAAGTGCTTCAGTGACATCGCTCGAATTCGAGGATAGAAGCATTGTCTGAAATGCAGCATTGGCATTCTCAAACAATTCAATAAATGATAAGGCTGAAGATGCAAATTTCAATGCTCGGACTTTGGCCAAAAAATCATTTTCGGCCTGGGTCAAATCATCCACTGCTGACTCTCTCTTGGCCTCAGCATCGGCAATGGCCGCTGCCAATGCTGCAGATTGAATCTCCTCCAATTCGACATCGGTAGTTTCAGAATCGTCATTCTTGGCTTCTTCGAGTGCCGCGTCTCTGGCCTTGAGAATTTCTTCTGGCACATTGGATTTCAGGTAGTTTTCAAGCTCGCAGATTTTTTCACGGTATGGTTCGGGGTTGAGCAGGCCCATGTAGGGATTGTTCTCTAAAAGGGTTGTGAGGAGCTAATAATTGAACATTATGCAGGACAGATGTGCAGTAGTGAGGTTCATTGTCCAAAGTAGTAGGTCATTTTAAAGTCAGTGAAAAGTAAATAATAGCATGTCGCTTCTCACCTGCATAGAATATCTTCGTACCATGACCGCCTTATCATTCAACCGATCAATTGCAATCGCCGTCACAGGCATAATCCTATCCAAAGGAAGAGACTGCTTCTCTGTCAAATCATTCAATACCTTGAGTGCCGCAGCCCTAGTAAAGGAAGTCACGTCGCAAGTACGATCGCAGAGGATGTCAAACAGAGAACTCCGAGTTTTGGCCATGTTGACAAGTTTCCTTTCGTCCTTGCTACTTTCCTGGTCATCGCTGTCATCAGAATCTCCATCCTTTTTCACTTCCACCTTTTCCTCCTCCAAAGCTGTATCTTCCCTCACCAAAATGTGCCCAATCGAATTCACAATCGCACTCCGCAAAACATACGGTTCCGCATCCAAATGAGGCAATAACAAACTAATATTTGTCAAGACGACACGAGGACGGACCGCGCTCAACTCGCTAAGAAAGGGCGCCACATTCTTAATCCCACTAGCCTTTCCTCCCGCATCTCCTACCCCCACTGCAGAAGAGTGGCCATGCGTGTCAAGACGGCCAATCTCGCGCAACAGCTCCGATGCCAATACATTCGTTGGTTTTTCATTCACAATGCAACATAACTGCGCCACCAAGGGAGCCATGTGATCGTAGGTATGAAGGAGATCGACCAATGCCGCCACCACTGTGTTTAATAGACAGGGCGCCGAGTTGACCGTTGCAGCAATCATTTTTAGTGCGGCATCTCCATTGGATGCCTTTCGGGCAATGACGCCGGTGGCGCTTTCGAGCATTTGGTAGGCGATGCGGCAGGGCAGGCCTACCACGGCTTCGTCGGGGACAGATCGCTTCCATAGACGGGATTGATGGGCAGACATGGCTTGGGAGGCAAGAAGCATTGCATTGGCGCAGGTGGTGCGGGAGATGGCGAGTTCTTCTGCGTCAGTGGTAATATTGTTGTTGTTGCTGCCGCTGCCCTTGTCTTTGGATTTTCCATTTTTGGATTTGGCCCGCCCCAAGGAAGAAGACGAGTCGGTGCCCAGAGATTTTCCCAATTTTTCTTGAGATTCCGTGAAGAACATGAGGGTGAAGAGCATGTAGATGTGACAGGCAAAAGCATCGCGAAAGCTTTGCGATACGACGTAATTGTTGGTATTGGCGGCGGTGGAGCTGTTGTTCTGCTGTGGTTGTGATTCTGACTGGGAAGAGGCGAGGGCGACACTTCCAGGATTGGCCAATGCGGAGCACAGGCCGTGGACGGCATCGCAGAGGGCTTTGACAAGGCGGGACCTCGTTGCTGGGGCGAGCGAGTTGGATTTCCTGACCAGAGTGTAAAGAGCCTGAATCCTCTCCCCGTCATTCCAAGCGTCTAAATCCTCCTCGCCCTCTTCCACTTCGAACAAGCCCAATCCACAGCTTGTCAGACTTCGATTGCCACCTTCCAGTAAGCGAATTAGTTTATCAAAGGACTCTGCACGTGCGGTTTCGTCATCGTCATCAAAGTCATGGGGGTATGGTAGGAGGTTGTAAGGGTGGGATTCCAGTTCTTGGAGGGAGGAGGGGATGGGGAAGGTGGGCTGTTGATGTTGTTGGTGTTGTTGAGAGGATGGTCCCTTCATTATTGAAGTGCTGGGCGATGCTTTTTGTGTCAAGGAAACGATGGGTTATTGTGATGATCCGATGCGTTGCTCGAAGCACTATCTGTAGTATTAATTATTCAGCGTTAAGATAGGTATGATGTTGTAATATTATGAGCTGTGAGAATTGGCTCGGACCAGTCGGTTCTATCTGGGCTAGAGTAATTACTTCTTATTCTTTTTGAAGTATGTGGGCGATTCAGTCAAAAAAAAAAAAACGCCATCAACAACATGAGCGCACGAGCAACAACACAAAAGAATTGATCAAAAAATGCTCTAGGAATATCCCGCGAGCGAGCTGCGATTGCAGTCGGCAAAATTAGCCGTTGTTCAAAATTTAAATTTAAATCTGTTCACGTAGGACTTCAATACTGCAGTCAGTAAGACAATCACGACACCTCGAAGAAGTGACTACTTCCCCCTATATACAAAATTATTATATTAAAGTATGACAAATGATTTGAGGAACCATCCCATGATAATAATAATATTATTATTACACTCCTTTGCCATATGTAATAATATTATTATGGTACTAGTAACCGCGCTCCAAATTTTAGGTGCTTTTTGAACATGAAAAACAGCTCTTTTTAAAATCTGTCAACACATTTTAGGTACAAAAAGTAGATACCCCAAGGCAGTGTATTCTAGAGCCCTCCTCTCGTCCCCCCTTTTTTCTCTAGCTCTAGACTCAAAGTTGAAAATGTGCTGAATCAAATGGTCATGATATGATGGATGGGTTCCCCCATTTTTATCAAGAGATTTGAACTGCTTTTGAAGATGTGGCAAGTCAGCATACCACTTGAACATTGTCAAAATGTGCCGTGGTCGCGCTGTTGCTGGTTTGGATCAGCCAATACCAATACTACGAGCTAGGACATTTTTTATTTTAAGAAACAAGTGAGACACAGATACAGCAGAGTGCGTCAGGTCTGGCCGTATGCACAAACAGGCATAAATTTTGGCTAACCACAAATTCACCCTAGTACCCCAACAAAATATCATAAATGTTCCTCATCTTAAACGACCATGGTCATGGTACTTACTGTAGGGTTTTATATGCTTGAAATGATCCTCTCAGTCTCAGTGAGCTGGTGATGAATATGTGGGTTGTGCCCAAAAACATAAATCAATTTAATTAGTGATGCTTAAATGATAGCTCATTTCTCTCAACCAGAAAATAACTTTTTTCTGCAGTAACTTTTTTCAATTTCAATTTTTAGCTGAGGCACCACACAGTTTTGAACTCCCCTTACTGCACTTACAGAAAAAGTAAAGTAAACTGTAGTCTTAATTTACTTTGTGTAAGTATACTTAAATCCACTCTATATTATAAGTAAATTAAGTAAATCACTTAAAAAGTAGCTGTGATGTAAGTAAATAATGTTAAATTAAGAATGAAGTAAATTTACTTTAACTTTAAACTGGAATCAAAGTCGAAGGTAAGTAAACGAAGTCAAGCAAAGTAAACAAAGTATGCAAAACAATGATTCAGATGAAGACAATCTTACAAAAGCAGGCCTTGTTATTTGATGCATTAAGCTGGCCATATTGGAATGATATGAATATTTGTAAAATTAGGTAGATTCTACAGATTTTTGATTTGTATACTGATAATATAAACACATGCAAAAATCATGCCAATTGTTACATTCTTGTTGCAATAAAATGGCAAATATTTGGTGGGACCAAGATCAACAATGTGCGGCCAAAGAAACTCCTGGTGCTGATGCGCTTGCTTGCCCACATTGATCACAGAGGAGTATGACTGCTAACTCCTGACACACTCCTCTGGTGTGTCTCCTCTGTCTCTCTCACTCCCCTATGATAATGCTTCTCTGTTCTCTGTTGGCGCTTTATTATCTCCACTTTGCCATGCCAATAAACGCATTGTCCACTCTCTCACACTGACTCCTCCCTCACTTTTACAGTCAAAGAAGTACAGTTGAAGTGTGAAAAAAATGCGCATCCTTGCGTGTTCTTTACTGTCCTCATCCCCATATATTTCACATTCCTCCTCATTTGCTTTGCTAACTTACCATCACATATTTGCACAGAGCACAAATCTCCCCTCTAGTGGCATAGAGATAGAGATAGAGGTTTAGTTGTCATCTAGTTTAGACAAGGTCTTGAGTAGCACTCAAGCCCTGTCTCTTGTCTTTTATGACACATGTGCGTGTACATGGGTACAGCATAGACGCGGGGGGGAGGTAGTTACCCCGTACGACTCATACTATAACTCTACGCTACGCCAAGGCATAATATGGTCCCTGTGTATGACACATACCTTGTGTCAAAATTAGCAGCGCATGCATGCCTGACAATTATCTATGTTGCAAAGGTACCGCATGAGCTCACTATCCTGATCGGTACCATGGCTACGTACCCAGTAAACATGAGACCCGCCAAAAAATAGAGCCTATCGTGATGTCCTAATGGACTGAGCTTGGGGGCTTAGCCGCTAGGTCTCCGTTGGGAGGAGGTCCATTACGGATCCTCTGCTAACCCTCTCACTTACACCAGCCCCCTGTCACCAGTATCACTACCCTCCCAGGAGGGGCTGGGGATGGGAAGGCCGGTACAGGGAGAGTGCAGATCGTAGAGTTGATCCAGGGTTCCTGACACGATGGCCCTAGACAACTGCAGCACTGCCCCTGTCCTTGATAAAACTACGGTTGGGAAAGAGCAGAACCACCGGAGCGCAAGACATACACACACAGAGAGAGAGAGCACAAATCAAGTAGAAGAAAGCCAGCCACAATGAACCAACGAAAGCAGAGGTGATATTTTTCTTAGTGATCCCTGACCAAAATATAATGAAAAAGGAAATTGTGCATCTTCTCCTATTTGTATTTGTCCTGGATGGTCATATTGTTTGAGGCAATCTGCCTCACTTTTTGTCAATTATTGCAGTCATAATAGGGGTTCAATGAAATCATAAAAGTGCATGTATTTGGCCATCTAATACAGATGTAGTAAGTAGAAGTAGCTGCCCATCATAAATTGTACTGTCAATATATTTCTCCATTTGTTAGATTGTTTGAGTGCACTCTTTCTGTTGTTTCTTAAGAGAAGTCATGCATGATCCACTTCCCAGCAAGATGTAGCATTCAAATTTGATTCAGGATAAGATAAAATGACGAATGTTATGGATTTGGGTTTCAAAGCCATGTATATAAGACTGTCTATCCGTAAACGCACCAGATCAAAGACAGACGGTGGTATTTGTTC
>JALLAR010001349.1:0-10010 GCA_036939335.1 Conticribra guillardii
CAACAATCATATGGCATTATACGCCAATGGTGGTTGGAAGGACACCAAATATTATAACAATAATCCAAATGCATCGGTTGTGGCTTTGGGCGAAAGTGGAAATAGTAATGGGGTTGACTATGCTACTCATGTTGGGAATGCCAATGATGGAAAGGGAATGTACGAATCTCTCGTATTGGATTCCCTCCAGGGTTTCGTTATCAATTGCGAAAGACGATCGCGATATGAACAGAAATTGCGTCAAATTCGAGGTATGAAAAGGGACGATGATGATGTTCATGTTGTCATTCCAAAAGATGGAGTTCCTGCGAATGAGGATTTGGAGTTGGATGATATCTATTTAACGGAACAAAGCGGCGCGAATGACGATGACTACTTAGATGACTTTGGTCTAAATGATGAAGATGCATCTTAGGTGCATAATGAATGTAGCTGTCACAAAAATCTATTGCATTATTTAATTTTTTTATGTTGAAGGATAAAAATAAATCTATTCAAAGTTACAATGAATTATTCTATAGTTTAGAATGCAAATCTAATAGCCGAAACAACAGCATCTGAAAACTATTTTTGCTGTCTTCTTCAATCCATGCATCATTATTATTTACTCTCGTCCATAGTAGTACTTCCATCGCCATTCTTCTTTTCATCACCACTTTCCTCTCCCTTGCTAGTACTACCACTACTACTACTCTTCTCCTTCTCATCCTCCTCCTTCTCCCTCTTTTCCCATCGAGCCTCCAACTCTGCATTCTCCATATCCGCATCAAAATCTAAAGTCCCACCCTTGCACTTTGGCAAATCCTTCTCATGCAAAAACGGTGCCTCCATACACATGTCTCCCTCCAATTGAAACACCAATACATTCTTCGCCAAATCAATCGAACACCGATGTCTCTTCAACATATCCAACCCGAACAAACAATCCATATTCTTATCCCCCAATCCCGCCTCGCTATCCATCACCGTAATCGAGCACGGAAAGAGATGCCCCCCAATCGTCAAATCCACCATGTGAATCTTCCCCAAAATCTTCCCCGTCCCCACCCCCACCGCCACGCCCGAAAATCGATTATCCACCAAATGCAACAATCCCAATCGATCCGCACACGCCGAACTCATAATGGTAGTCTGCGCCCCCGAATCGACAAACACCTGCAATAACTTTCCATTGACCTCGCAATTCAAATACAGCATGAGGACCCGTCCCATGGATTCTGGATATTCTTCCATCATTTGCATGTATTGGCGGTGGACATTTTCGAGTCGAATCTTTTCCGCGAAATATTTATTCGCCTCTTCGTCCATGGGATTGAGGTTGAGTCGATGCGTCATGGTTTGCTCTTTGGATTGTTCCGAGTGTCGTTGGAGGAATCTGGCGGTTGTGGATTTCATCATGGTTTCTCTCCAGATGGTGGTCATGGCGGGTATGTTTCCGGAGACGGTCATGAGTTTTTTGTAGACATTGGGGTTGTGGTAGTTGAGTTCTTTGAGGAGGTTGGGATGGCGGGAGGTGTTGGTGAGGATGGTCATTAGATGGGTGGGGTTGGTGTTGCGGAGGATGGCCTCGTCGAGATTCATTCCGTCCCATTCTACGGGTTGTGTGGCGGCATTAGTGTTGTTGTTGTTGATGTTGTTATTATTATTGTTATTGTTGAGAGGGTTGGTTGCATTATGTCCGAGAAGGCCGGGAATGTTGAATGTAAGTCCACCGTTATTATTATTTGTCGTGGTGGCGGAGGCTTGGCTTCCGAGTAGCGCCGAAAAATCCAAACCACCTGCAGCGGTAGTGTTCGCCGTACTAATACTGCTGCCACCACCACCACCATTATTATTATTATTATTATTCGCGCCAGAAACTTCCTTCAGTCGAAACACGGAAATGAAATCGCCATTTCCAATACCACATTGTTCCAACGTTCTCGCACCTTCCGCAGACGCAGCCATATTTGGATGATAAATTGGCCTTGAGGAAGAATCCTTGGTTAGCACGGCACCACCACCACCACCATCGTTGTCGTCGTTGTTGTCGAGGCCGAACAATGCCGATGCAAAATTTGATAAATCGGAGACCGTTGTGGATGCGGGCGAGAGGGAGATGGCGTCGGTGCGGCCGCTGGGAGGGTGGAAGATTGTTAGATTGATTTCTGATTGGTTGTTGGTGTCGCTCATGGTGTCTAGGTGGTGAGTTGGAAGATGTTAGAATTGACGGAGAGTTGTCGAAGAAGATGTTGTATCTCCTTCTCGCGTGTGATCAATGGCGCCAGTTTTTGTCGTTGTACGTTGTATTTATTATCGATCGTCGTCCGTCGTGCTCCTGGTCGTGATTTTTTATGAAAATATGGATCGCGATAGATCGCGATATCGTAGAACAATCATTAGGTATGACAGTGGTGAAGTGACACAGTATTTACATTATTTGAAAAATAATTTGATTGTTAAAATAAAGAAATATTTATATTTCATAATTTCTTTTATATAATAATCTTTCATATATTTATTTTATTAATTATCCATTTATTCAAAAATTGTATTTCAGTCTACACTAATGAACTGCCGGCCCAGATCTATCATCAATCTTGCGCCCCCGACATAGATCGCCGCGCCCGCCAGCCGCCAACCTAGAGAGATACTATTAATCGACGCTACTACTATCGATCTCTTGCGGCTCTTGGCTTGAGAGCCACTACAATACTGGGCAATTTTACAATATACAATTCCAAAATTACTACAACTATAGATCGGCCATGTCATCCCAATCCTCCTCCTCCTCCGTCGCCCAACTTCGCGGCGTCTCATCAAAAGCACCAGCACCAACAACAACCAAAACAACAGCAACAACATCCAACAAACGACGACGCCGCCTTCGTCGTCCTGGTCCACCAGATCGATTGTCATGGCTTGGTGATACTACTACTACTACTGCTGCTACTAATAATAATAGTATGGTCGACGCCACCACTACCACTAGTGGATTCGCTTCTATTACCAACAACATAAGTCTTTCCATGGATGCTGCACCGTCCCGTGAGAATAATCTTTCCGTCATTTCATGCTTACAAAAAGATGCTGCTTCTGCCACCGCTGCCACCATGACATCGGAACACGACGCAATCAATGCTCGCATGGGATTGACAAAACAGGTGGAACATTACAACGCCAATGGAAATGACACTCACACGGAACCGCTGAATTCTGTTGCCTCTGGTGCAATTGCAATTGATCTTACAGTACTAGATGATAGTGACAGCGATGGGCACTTTTCACACGTAAATGAACCGTTAGTGTGCAATGAGAAATCAATAGTACAATCTTTCCATGACAATGAAAATTACAAATCTAAAATGACAATGGATGATAAACGACGACAACATGACAACAACATTGATGAAAATAACGACAACAAAGAGGCTAGTACAACATCTTGGGAATGCCGACAATGCACGCTTT
The DNA here is from genome assembly GCA_036939335.1 of Conticribra guillardii. Classification (NCBI taxonomy): domain Eukaryota; phylum Bacillariophyta; class Thalassiosirophyceae; order Thalassiosirales; family Thalassiosiraceae; genus Conticribra; species Conticribra guillardii. Next base: position 3,451 of record JALLAR010001349.1, read on the forward strand.
TAAATCCAATTCATCAATCCATTTGCGAGGCTTGCAATGCGCGCTGTGAATCAATACGTAAACACAGAGGGTCCGATGATTCCATTCGCGACTTTTCTGGCAGACTTTCTAACAGAAGAGGAAGCGAGAAACATGCTGCTGTTTCATCTGCGAGTGGTTCTTTTGTGAATAGATTAAGATTCAAACGTTCAAACAATGCCGGTGCAAAAAATAATGACAGCGATGATTATTTTGACGGGGGCCAGAATATTACATACGCCAGGAATTCTTCAAAAGAAGCGAGTGACGTAATATTACCGCGGGAAAGAAATGATGGTAATGATGCAAAATATTCATCCAGTGCCAGACACCCAAAAGGGAGCAACAGATCCGCATCCATCACGAAAGAATCATTTCATCCACGGAATAGGGCATCATCGTCACAATCTACTAATCAAGCTTCTTCGAAACACAATTCATTGCAATCATTGAAGAAATCTAAACGATCCAACTCGAAAGGAGGAAAACAATCCACTACCCTAAAAGTACCCCCCTGCTCTGAACTGTGGACTGTCAAACATGCCCCCCAAAATAGCAGCCAGCTATGTGTGGCTCCCAAAAAGGTGGAAGAAGTGAGGCAATGGCTATCATCGTACGCATCCTCATGGCAGTCTCGGCGACAGTCCGAACGCAATCGTTATGAAACACAGTATGGCACAGAGAGTCTTACCCCGCAAGTTAAAATGATTATACTTGTGGGGTCACCAGGCATTGGAAAATCTGCCATGATTGACGTTCTTTCGAAAGAGTTGAAATTGGAAGTTTTGACTTGGAATGATTCGCAGGTAGATTACAACATGGACAATAATCGTTACGATCATGGCAACATGACAATTCCCTATCAAAGTCAGTTGGCGTCATTTGAAGAATTTTTATCTTCGGGTGGTGTGGGAATGGAATCTCTAGAAATGTCATCATTGCCAATGGAAGAAGGAAATGATACCGCGCGTGGTGGTCGGCACGAGGGGCGAGAGAAAGAAAAAATGTCTGAGCCGCATGGGTCATTGATACTTATTGAAGAAGTGAGTGTGAATGTGGTCGTCTCTTGAGCAGATTTAATTGTTTAGTTTTCTTTCCTCACACGTGCCAAATCCGAAAATTTCCATCGTGTGGAATTCATATTTTGCAGATTCCAAACATATATAATGCCGATACTGCAAACGCGTTCCGGTAAGTCACACCTTTCTCATCTACCCGCGATCATGTGTTTGGTTTTCAAACTCGCTCTCACATATCTTCCGTGTCACAGCAATATAATGGAACGCCACATTCTACGAGCTCGTGTGCCAACAGTCTTTGTGTTTAGTGATGTGTACGAAGGGAAACATAGACCTGAAGATTTGGAGCGTTTGATTTCCTCTAATGTTATTTATTCCAGCATGGTCCAAATAATTCCAATCCAACCTGTGACAAAATCCAAAATGAAAAAGAGTTTAGAATACATTGCCAAAGCGGAAGGGATGGGTCGCTTGCCGTCTGAGGCTTACGAGGAGCTGCACTTGTCCGGTGGTGGCGACTTGCGTCATGCGATTTTTGCATTACAGTTCCGTTATGGTTCATTAGGTATTGTAAACAGTTCATCAAAAACAAAGTCAGAGTCTTCAAATGCTGACAACGTTGCGAAGAGAGATGTCAAACTTTCGTCATTTCATGCATTGGGTAAATTGATGTACGCCAAGCGTAGTCCTCGTGGGCAAGATCCATACTCAACAACAGCTCAACTTATGCCAGGCGTGAAAATGTGGGACGATGGACGCGGCCCCTTGAACTTTGTACCAGAGATCGTTCTGGAAAGCACCGACATGCCAACAAACGCAGCTTTGTCTTTTGTTGCACACCACAGCCCAGATTTTTTCACAGACATCACTGATTTGAGTCAGGCTTTTGATCGAATTTCGGATGCTGGTATGTTTATAGATAAATTTAGAGGCGTAAGTGCGAAATGTGTCGTTCAGCATTTTGTCATATTTGCTGTTTGCCATGTGCATGTTTTTGTCTCAAAATATCTTTGCATCAACCCGTTTATTCGTATCAATACAGCTATCTCAAGGCGATGGCCCATTTCCGATGGATTATGCGTCGTCTATTGGGGGACGGGCGGTTCCAGATGCCAACAAACACCCTGCCCCTCATCAGTTTCGCCAATTTTCTGCCCCTAAGGTATTTGATGTAATGAAGAAAAAACGCAGCAATGAAGTGAAAATGGAGCAATTACGAAAACGATTGTCGATGGGCAACCAAGAAATAGCCATCAACGACAATATAGGATCGGCTCACCAATTCGTCACTGATTGCCTTCCATACATGAGATCTATACTTCCTCAAGGTGAGCATAGTGTGGCAGTTTTTACTCTACTAATACAGTATTTAGTGCCAAATTAATCTATACATTGATTGTTCTTNGCATAGTGTGGCAGTTTTTACTCTACTAATACAGTATTTAGTGCCAAATTAATCTATACATTGATTGTTCTTACTCCATTTTTCCGCAGAAATTAATCATGCATTGGATAATCTGCACTCATATGCAAATGATTCGATTAAAAAGGTGCCTAACGATATGCTGGCACAAAATGAACCCTATCGAGAGAATGATGTCTTACTGGATGATGACTTGGTTGATGATGATAGTTTTGGCGACGAGAAAAGAAATGAATAGACAAGTATAACATCTCCTGGTATAACTATGCCACAATGCCAACTTCAATAGACTACATAAAACCTTCAATGCAAACAAGATTGTTAGTATTACAGTTGATATATTTCTTCCTTTCCAATACAAAATAGAATAATTTATTGACGAAAACATGCAGTCAATGCCAATGTCATAGTATTCTTATTTTGAAATGATGCGGCAAAGCAGCTTTTGCCATCTTGATAGATTGACTATCTCAAAGTGGATCCCTTTTCTCGAGAATACTCATCTTGTGCTGCCACACTCGGCCGTTTTTTTGTATATGGAAGAATGACAGCACATAAAATATTTAGTTCGCTCCACTGCTCGCCCATCTTGATGGGTGTAACATAAATCAAACTAAAATTAACAACCTGTTTTGTGGACATCCAATTCAACTTGCGTCTACGGGGAGGCAAAATCAAATAAGTCAATGTCCAAATCTATGTTATTACGCGCGCACGAATCAGCGAAAACTACTTACCTAGATCTTTTCATCTGGGAAGAAACAAAAACATGTTCAGCACAAGCAATGCATCGTATTGGGCAACACAAAAAACAAACCACTATTGATGAAAAAACATTTCTTCTGTGAAGATGCAGCAAGTGAAAGTATTTCAAATTTCAATGTTGATAAAATAATGTTGAATGTTGAATCAAAGAGTCACAGAAGCAGAGTTTGTTTTGTTGATGAAGAATTATGTTTGCGTGCATCTTACGATATCAATGCGACTATGCTACATATCACTTCAAAAACAATATCACACAAAACATGACATATCTGTTGTACCCCATTCTTTGACCCTCGAAAATCCAAAAATATTGCTATCTATGGCCGAAAGGCCAATGTTACAGCCACCTACACTTTTGCGATCTTTCATCATGGGGTTTGTTGATTTTAACCAAACTTCCTTATATAAATATAATCCCTTGCTTGCTAATTCTCTACGGTCGCCGAGGCCATTAATGTTGTACATCTCATCAATGGCCATCCTAACAGCCCCGGTCCCTAAATACTGCCCTTCATTTTTTCTTCCTTCAAATAGAATGGAAGAAATTATTTCCATAGATCTCTGTAGTAGCCGGTGGCCTATATTATACACAAAAATAAATACGAAGAAAAACGGATATATTTCATAAGTCTCCTCACAAATATGGCTGAAAGCTTCTACTTGGGTGATTTAGAAAATATTTCCACTTTGTCCATTCTTCTCTTACCTGAAGGAGCTGCAAGAATGGCTTGAAATATGTCATCTTCCAAAGAAACAGCAGAAATAATATCAACGGGCCCTTTAAAAATATCCAATATTGATGATGTCAGTTCCAGATCATTATCCAGATATATTCCTCCATCCAAATAAAGTTGGGCTAAGCGGCACACATCACTTTTATACATCCCTTGAGTGTCATCGGAAGTATACCATGTAGATATTGCGGAAGTATTGAACAAATTGGTCTTTTTGATTTTATCAAGACAAGAAGTGTCATCATCAGAAATCAATGCCCACCCTGGAAAATAACCCCAGTTCTTCAAGATATTTTTCTGAATAAAATCGGGCTCCTTTTCTACTCCAAATTTTGTATTGATTATAAAGTTTGGTGGTATAACAAATTTAGTTGAAGTGTTCCGATGAGGATAAATGGAAGGAGGTAATACAGTTACATTTGAGTCAGGGCGAGCATGGTCGTGATGCTTTTCTCTATGTTGAATGCCGTCGTGTTTTGAAGCCGGACCTGATAAGGATCTATGCTCCAATTGAAGTTGCCCTGATGCTGATGAAATATAACCATTGAGTGTATTGAATGAAATAATTAACATAGTGGATGCTACCATCAAAAACACACATAACATGATAGCGTAGGTGTGCCGACAAAGTTTATTTTTCATCGTTGCCATGGTTGAGTGTCGCTGCCTTCTGCCTTGTCAAATGCACCACACACGGTAATAATTAATAATGATGCACGTTGCTCGAGGAGAATCACACGACAAAAGGGGCAGGGGGCAGGGGGCGGGGGATGGAGCCCTGAGAATTATCAAGCAGAACACAAATGAAGTGCAACAATCATATAGTTGACTAACAGGGATGAATTTGCATCACTTGAGACACCAGGGACTCACCTGGGAGGTCGGAACTTCAAAATTACTAGAGGTGCGGCAGCGAGGTGGGTCGGAAAATAACCGACAATGCACAATTTTTGAATCTTGCGAGGATAATTATTCGGTGAACATTGGTCGTACTGTTGAAGTATGCGGTGATCTAGATTTGTCTCGATGAGGAATAGATTGGTACCGGCGTGGCAGGTGATTAATAATGGATTTTGGCCATTGTTGGTGATTTCTGACGAAAATCATGTGCACCGTGCACCCCTCTCGCTCGCGCACCACTGCGCAACCGATAGCAGATTACTCTAGATGATAAATAATTACACTACGATTCTATCAGAAATATCATCCCTCGGAAAGCTCTCTACTAAGGTACTACAAGTTATTATTATTTGCATGCCAATAAAAATTATTATCGATAGTGAAACTTGCTATTGGCATCACTTTTTTCGTTGGTACTACTGATCCCTTTAAAAATGTAGGGTTTTTGTTGTGGAATGTAAATCCGGTACAATAGTAAACCCAGCTGGTGCCACCCTCTCTCTAGGATCGTACAAAGTTTACTTATTTGTGCATGGGTGGGAAATGTGGAATGTTGTAATTTTGATACTGTTTATAGAATCTTATTGCAAGGTGATCGAAAGCAAATGAGTGATCATTTTACCCCCAGATTAGATTCAACATCTTGAATTTGAGTCCCATACCATTATGCAGAAACCGCTTCCAAAATTATGCCCGGAAAAACCAAGTGACCGCCAGAAAACGCAGTGATTTATGTACGCAGGGATTATGGTGCCAGGATCAGCTCATTTAGTGAATGAACCAAGCGCCAGGATTATTAGGTGCTGATAAAATTGTTGACGCGTTCAATTACGCAAAGAATGAAACATGAAACAGCCCAAAGTATAAAAAGGACTCCACTCTTCACATTCCAAGTCCATAACCCGGAATCCTCTCAATCTTGGCGAAGTCCCACTCCTTATTACAAAGAGGACACACACTTCTAGTCTTCAACCACCTCTGAATGCAATCCAAATGAAACACATGACCACAATTTCCAAACGCAATGCTCAACCCATTGTCATTCGTGGGGCTCGGATTCGCCTGATATTCAATCGAGGGTTCATTGAGCGAATTGCGACAAATGGCACAAGTATCGGCGCAAATATCCCACGACCACATGGCGACAGCGTTCCATTTTTTGATTTCGAAGCGGGGGGCCGGTGGGGGGGCTTTGGTAGATTTTTTCTTGTCCGCGGCGGCGGCGTCGGTCATTTCGACGTCAGTGTTTTCGGTCTTTTGTTCAGCGTCAGCCATGGTTTTGAATGTATATGATTCAAGTCAGGATTTTTCGTAAAGTTTGGACAGAGGGGAAAGATGTATTCAATCGATTTGCTTCGTCCAAATAACGTCGCGAAAGCGCTGGTGGTGGGTTTGAAACAGTTCGAAGGTTGATGGACGATTGATCGCGGCGGCTGTTGGCGGTGAGCGTTTTATGGCAAGTTTTCTCGGAGTAGTACAGAGACAGAATCAGTTACTAAGTCTCGCAGTGTTTTCCGCCGCTGGTATCGGGCAAGCAATTATTTATTATGCTCGAGGTTGGTCGAAGAGGTGATTGATATGCTGGTTCGCCGGCCGACGAGATAGTGAAGAGCTTGTGATTGAGGGGACGGACCCAGGACCCAGGACATAAATTTGGTTTTAGCAACTATGTATAGAGCAACTAAAAAGATTTCTTAGCAA
>JALLAR010001350.1:0-10709 GCA_036939335.1 Conticribra guillardii
TAAATTCAGATGTACATTGGAATCAGGTAAAAAATTGGAGTGCGCGTTATGACCCAGAGCGCGTTATGCACCGGCTTTTACGGTAGATGAGCAGGATAACATTGACAGGGATAAGGATGAAGCAACAGTTGGGGAATGCAGAGAGGATGTTTAGTTTTGTTTCATTTGATTGTATTACATTGGGGTTAATACAATAATGGTATATTTTAGTAGTGATGGGTCACTTTCCTGCCATAATTTTAAACATCAACAATATGATCAATTACTGCCAAATGCGTTTTGATGTGCAATATTTTTTTGAGCCATTAACATTGTAAAGTAATTATCTGATAATGAATTAGCAGAATTATGAGCTTGGTTGGGCCAACCTAGTTATAAAGCTAGGCCAACCTGCAGCATTTGGCATATGACCTAATTAAGGTTAGGTCTGTTCAAGCCTTAGGTCAAGTGCCGAAAGGCAACCTACAACCTACGATTAGTTCAGCCAAATTGGCCCTGACCTGACCAATAGTAGGTTAGGTCAGCCAAATTGGTCCCAACCTAACCTAAGTCCATAGGTCTGACCTATTTACAATTCTACATCCACATGTATTACATAAATTTATTGGATGAATTTTCATTCAAAATCCCAAAACTATCACCGTTACAAGATACTGATAATCACCTATAATGGTCTTATTCTTATTCGGCCCAGGTTCACAGTTTGTGGTTTGTGGTACTTATGATATCTGTCCAATACCAATAAGTGTTGGACCATCAAATTAGAAAAGGATAACATTACTTACAAACGTACCATATAACTATATTACTATTCGATGGATAGCCTGGTTTCCATTCCAAATCTCAAAACAATCACTGTGATAAGCTACTGGCAATCACCTACTGTAAAATGGTCTTCCTCTGCCAGGTTCCACAGTTATGTGGACCCTCAAATTATGATACCATAATACTTACAAATATATTATAATCTTATACTAGACGATGGGTAACCTGGTTTCCATTAAAAACAAAATTCCTTCAAAATTGGATCTGATTGGAGTTGAGAAGAGTGTACTGATTTATACTGTGTATTTTTGATTTGGAAGATAGGTCATCCACTTTGATGTGGCGATTGGACGGAGTTAAAGAAATTACAAATCTAGATGGTAGGATAATGATAAAACAATAGTAACAGAACAGGAGTTTCTACAAAAACTTCATTTGAGAAATGGTACAAACATTTTAGTATTTACAGATTGCACCTGCAGATGGTGCTTTGAAGCTTGGTATCATGGTATGGTTGTATTGACCAAATTTTTCTTGTAGTTGTAGCAAATACTTGTTCTTAGTCTCTTCTTATTTATTTGTGTATTTGTTTTTATTATCAAATAACATTCATGTCATATGATGGTAACATAAGGTTGTACACAGTGAAGCAAGACAAAGCCTTGATTTTACTGGTAAATACTAGTAACAGTAAGGTGGATTATTCAGTCATGAAGTCACTTGTCAGCCACCAGTCCACTAAATTGCAACTTTTAGCCATGAAAACGGAACAAAGAAAGAAAGGATCATTTTTGCTGAAAAATTGTCACATTTTAATTACACCTATCCATGTTTCAATATTGAAAAAAATCAAAAATAAAAAAAAGAACCCCCTACAATTGGCACTTGTGAACTTCGGCCTTCCATGTCCAGTTTGAAGCCAGAAGTTATGACCATTCTAACATTACTTTGGCCAATGTGCCACACCAGTTTTTTAAATGGAAGAGGCACCCTGCTTTCCAGACCACATTCAGTGTGTCCTCTTATACTCAAATAACAGAAATACCAAGCTATTCTATCAGCCACATTCACCATACCAGCATAAAATGCATTGTTGCACCACAAAAACACCATGGGCAAGGCATCAAACACAAAAAGCGCTGACACCATGACTCATGCGTCAGCCCTCACAATGGCCTCATGCCAACCCAAAATTATCCTTACCACAAAGCACTACCAGCTCTTCTTGAATGTTGAATGATGAATCAATGACAATTCTTACATATCTGGGGATGGGGAGGACAAGTGGACACAGCATCAATGTAATTGACTGGGGGGCAAGTGAATGATCCATCCAAAGCCACTGATGTTGGAATCAGTAAAATATACAAGCCCATTACTACATGTATCTCTGGAAACCACGAAAACACTGGCACCATTGGTGCCATATTTTTTTGCTGGGCATACTTTCCAACTTGATTGCCCAGCCTGCACCTGCACAATATATATTATCTACTAGACACTTGTTTACAGGACAACACCATATCTCAAGCATATTTTGTTTGATACAACCCCAATCCAGTTCCTTTACTATCTCAATGTCAATAACCAATAGAGATATGGTTGCACCAAGTTAACCAAGATGGCACACTTTCTTCTCTGTCAGATCTCTTGCTCAACACTGTGCACACAGTTGCACAGGATGCTAGGCCTCTAGGTTAAAAGTTGTGTCATGTTTTCTGTGGCCCATGAAATGTTGGCCACATGCCACATAGGATTGCCATTGTATCAATATGAGTTATCATGGTTCATGCTATTTTCATTGATATTCTTAAGCTATGTCTAAATCCACATAGACATAGGATTATAGGATTAGGATCGGTACATTATAATCATAGTCAAAGAATCCAATATTTAGACAAGGATCACAACATGTTCTGTTTGAACCAAGCCCAATAAATTCCCATGTAGATGTAGGAATACATCACCATAGTCCTGTGGATAGAGCAATGGCCCCAGCCAGGGCTTGACTTCAACAACTGAGCAAGTAATCATGTGTCTGGCTGTCACCTGTCACCTGGCCAGCCAGCATGTTAAAGCTCAGTCTAAACCTAGTTATGATAGCTCACAACTCTAATAACAAAACATTTAAATATGTAATACTCAACATTTCTGATCAAGAAGATGGTTAAACTGTCTGGCTTCAACAAGTACACCAAAACATTTGCCAAGAAGGCAATATCCTGGCAGTCTTGGGGGGGGCAGTATGTTGATGTTGTGGGTATATTATATTATTAAGTATATTATGGATATTAATATGAAAATGAATGCACTCATGCCACAATTATTACTCATAAAAAATTGCCATTTTACTCTCATTATTGTACACAACTACCCCTAGAGGTCTGGCTGGGTGGACAACACCATGATGTTGGATCTGATGAAAAAAATGTGACTCAACAGGGATTTGAACCTTCGACCATTGCCAATCACGATTGAGATCCACAAATAATCTTTTTTAGAGCGACCCCAAATTATTTGGCTAATAAATTATCGCGGTAAAAATCTTTCCCATCAGGGGGCAACCTAGATCTCGGAACGAGAAAGCAAAAAAGGAGTACCCCGACGGGGCTGCAAATATTAGCGTATGGCCCTGATTATTGGCAAACCACTGCCATCTCTGGAAAAATGCAAGAGATGGTGGCATTTTAGTTTGCCAACAGGCGACATTGAGAGGAAAATTTAAATATATAAACTCAAACGTTTTTAATCTCTCTTTGTATGTTTTTGTCTTCTATCTCTTTTGAGAGATAGAGAGAGATGAAGAGAAAGAGAGCTAATATTATTAGGAGTATTTCACAACAGGGCGGGTAGATTCGTATGTAGGTCCGTCTCGCGTCCCGCGACCCTCGACCATCGTGCCACGACCGGCGACCTTGAAGATTTTGTACCTAGAGTCCATGTATATCGTACTACTCTCAAGAGGTATGGTACCTCTCTCCTCTCTAGGACAGTAGGTACCTAGTATCAAAAATTAATAGTGCACAATTGTTTTGAAATCTTTCCACTAGAAGCTGATGATCAACATGTCGGGTCTAGAGACAATGAAGGTTTCTCTTCAGGCCAATTTGCAATGTGTCCGGAGTGCTAATTGTGGCATAAAACATATTTATTATTGCCGCATGTACTCAACTCTCAACACTCCCAACAACGATCATATCCTCAAATCCAGCGCTGGCTATTTTTTGCAGATTTTTATCAAGTCCTACCTACATACGATATTACATAAAAATTACTCTACTTCTTCACAATAATATGATGTATTATTATTTAGTAGTAGTATTTAGTTAGTATCCGCCATCCGCCACGAGACTGAGCCACAATCATTAAATTCTGAGAGCTAGCCAAGAGGCAATCAACCATGAAATTCGTCAAGCCGGCGGGAGCCACCGCCGATCTCCGCGAGATAGAGTACATCTCGGCGATTCACCAGACGGGGAAGGAGATTCGTAGGGATGGATCAATTCAAGGTGCGTATTCCAGTGGGCGATGATCTGTGATCGCGAGTTAGTTGTATTGTACTATCCTTCGTGCAACTCATATTCTCGAGAGGGCGATATGAGGGCTTTGCATTCCTCTCGTCGTATGTGAGATTGTACCAAACCTACAATAAGTCTGTTGCTCAAAGATCACACGGCTCAGGCTCGGGAGTCAAGCTGCAAGCATTTTTCGCGGTCTGGTAGCCATGTTGTGTCGAATGGGGGTTGCCACAATATCATTATTCATTATAAAACGAGCCCATCGCTTGGTCCCACCGAAATAGATCATTTCAACTAGCTCTACGAAAGATTTTTAATTTATTTTTAAGGATTGGGCAGTGCACATGAAGTTACATCCGGGCTGCATTTTGGTCCCGGCGCATCTTTGTTTTGGAATAATTATCCAATACTCTATTTAATTCATCATGACTGCATGCACGCTTGTTTGGCAATTTTATTGGATGTATCTTCAATCTCTTGTAGAATGCAACTCAGATTCTTCCTTTCAATTTTTTTATAATATTTCTGTATAACGACTGACTTTTTACTTTTATGCTGCACCGATATGTATGTAATAACAGGAGTCGACATCGCCAAATTCCTCATGTCCCGCTATGGAATCAAAGTCTCGCCCGAAGATGTCGCCGAAACCATTTCCAAAGGTTTTGGCGGAGGGGGAATTTCCGAAGCCGACGGAGATACCATGGATTTGACCGAAATGATGGCAATGCTGTTAGTTCCAACATTATTAAAGGCAGAAAAGAGTTTGCATGATGCAGGTGGTGCCAAGCTGAATTACGAGCGAACACGTTCCGCGGATGACTTTGCGGATGACAATAAGGTGTCGAATGGACCGCGAGATTCTGTCGCTTCCAGCGCAAATGGAGAAAAATTACTTGCCGAGGGCAATAATGGGAGTGGTATGGCGCACATGGAAGAAAATATGACAGGATCCCATTTATTCAAGTTTGTACTTAATATGATCCTCAAAGATGTTACTGGCGATAGTGAACCCAAACCTATCACCAAAGAGCTTCTGCGAGACATCTTTTTGTTTTATGATGAAGCCGATGTGGCCGAAGATGAGAATCTTCTAGAGGAGATGGTGCTTGTGGCATGCAGCGGCATTGGGGGGAATGGTGATCGTGTCGAAGGTTGCGAAAATGGAGGAGTTCTCCTCGACGAACACGCGTTTGCATACTGCCTCACTAACGATATCCGGCTTTACGATATTGATAGTGAGAAAAAGCTTTCCACCACTTACTTTGATGTGTTCCAAACATTTAAATCAACAAAACATGTGGATGGTGTGATGGATAAGGCAATCTCAAGTGTCCATGACAGACTGTCTAGTAGTGAACCCGGAGAGGATGCTGCAAAAAATGCCGAAAAAAACGAATCTGTGCGTCTGGTGGAGAAGCGCTACGTTCTCCCTTCATTAGATTATGCTGTCGACTCGGTGAGTGTTAGCGCTGTATTGAAACTTGTCTTCACACTTCATTTGTTGGATAATTATCCATCTTATCCCAACGCCTTTTTGTTCATTTCATCTCAATAAATATCATTCTGGTGCTACATCTTATTTCAGTTCCGTTCCAAGACATTTGTAATCTTGCTGTGGGTGACGTGGATCATCTTCTTTATGGCTTTCATTTGGGGTAACAGTAACCCGAACTATGGTGATCTTGGTTGTGATCAATACGAGATTACAAAATTAGGATTTCCTTGTTCTATTGGCGAGGGTGTCATAACATGGTTGATATTGATGGCCAAGCTTGTGTGAGTACACAGTTCTTGTGTTGGCCATATTTTTCACCATGCAAGTATGCTTTGTTCATTAGCAAATTCACTCACACACAAATATTTCATAATGTTTCTGTTATCGCAGTATTCTCGGATCTGTGTTCGTTGTAGGAGGCAGCACGGGGCATGGGACTTCGCCTACGAATCCACTTCTTGTCGTCATTAGTATGGGAGGTGAGAGAATACATTTGTGGCATATACATTGTGAAATTCAATCAAGTGACTCAAGTTTATAACTGCTTTGTATTTGTTGATATTGCTCTAGTCATCGTTTTATTCACTATACTCCCTGTGCTCTACGAGGTCCAAGTTTTGGGTGACGAGGAAGGGAGCAATCCCGAATTCAGCACAGCAAATAATGGTACTGGTAAGGAAAATTTGACTTGACACTTTATGCGTTTACCAGATCACTGTATTGTTCACAATTCTGGATACGTCTCTGTTTGCTTTGTTGTAGAGATAACTCGTTTCTATCGCAATGGATTACTTTCTTGGTAAGACCTATTTGATGATTATAATTTCAAACTTATTTATCTTTTACATGATATTTTCGATGTTTTAAGTACTTTTATCATTCACCTCTTATTTGTCATTTGCGTTTTTTTGCCATAAGTGGAGTAATGTTGCTGCTTCTCTGTGTGCAAAACTTTCTAGATCGTATTATTCCCGCAAGTGTCAAGGACAGATTCTTATTTCTGAAAAAAGTTCTCGCATCTGGAACAGTTCGCATGGAAATGTAAGCAATTTATGTTTTTATTAGCTCGATGAACAAAACTATCAAATTGAACTGACATACATATTTTTATTATTTTATTATGCAAACATTTTAAGGAGCATGAAGCAGGCTGCAAATTTCAAAATAGATCGCATGATTAGGAACGCATGTGCTGTACACCGAGCTGCCGACGAAGAGCAGGGTTCTTCCAGGCGAAACGAAACGTCATACGGCCGAGCGCTTTTGAGTTATTCCAAGACAGCCGACGATACAGAAGAACTGGGTGCGATTTTCCTAATGATATTCGTTCATATTGTTCTTTGTTCCTTGCCTGCTACGAATAATATATTTTTTGCTGACATTTTTATTTTCTACATCCAATGTGTTTATTTCTGTGAACATTCTTGCGCTTATCAAGGCGGATACCTGTGGTAAGTTTAGCGCGGGATTTAAAAATAACCACAGCAGAAATTATTCCACCTGTTCTCACCTGCAAAGGATTTACTTGCGAATATTGATAGGACGTGGAACAATTTAAGGACAGGTAAGTTTAGCGCGGAATTTAAAAATAACTACAGCAGAAACTATTCCATAAATAAATAACTTATAAAATCCTGTTCTCACCTGCAAATGATTTACTTGCGAATATTGATAATTTCCTGAAAACAGGGGATTTGTTCTCCAAAGAAGGTATTTGGTTGAACAACCGGGTGCTTCAAGGCAAGTGCTTGGCTTATTCATTTGTTTTCGTATCACATATCTCAATTATAATGATCTGACTGGCACCACCCAACATTACCAACACCATAGGAAACCTTGGGCAGATATTCCTCTGCTTATTTTTAGCCCCAATTCTATCAGGTGAGTACCATCAAATAAACAATCGTGAAACAATCTAACTGACGCGAATTCTCACTTATGTATGGTTTCTATTATTTTGTCCGCTTCTTTCAGTTTTGATCGATATTGTGGATTGGCTCTGGGGAACGTTAGATTTTGAAATTCCTGCGAGATGGAGGTAAAAACTGAATTTCGTGTCATCATAGACCTATTGATTTTGTTGCAATACTTTCCAGTCTCAAATAATATTCTCTCATCATCACCATGCAGGGTTATGCTGCCTGTTGCATTAGCATTTACATTGGCCGAATGCAATGCTTTGATGCTTGTAGCTGTGTATATTCCCAGTTCAGTTAGAACCGTCTTCAAGTTTAGATATGGTATGATTGGCAGTTTGCACGATCGAGACTTTCAAAAAATGCGGACAAGCAGTAAGTTTGTTTCTGCTTTTAAGATTGCTTTATCCATTCATACAATTATTCATGCCCGATTTTGTTGTTGCTGCCGTGCTTATTTGATGCTATTGTACAGCTGACCAGGGAACCTTTATTTTTGGAAGGTGAGTCGTATTGCCAAAATGTGGAGATTTTCTCCTCGTGGTTACTTTGAATGAACTCTCACCGGACCTGTTTATTTGCTGCTTCTATTCAACAATTCACGGCCCGCATCAGCATGTTTTGGGGGACTCTAATTTCAAGCATTTTGGTTTTAACCGTTTCATTCATAATTTTCTTCATCCTCTGTCTGGAGCAATTCTATCCAGTTCTTCTTGGTATAGTTGCATCGGTTATAGGTATGTTGGCTAATAATTAATACTTGCAAAATGTTTTTCTTTCGAGCTCTGATTTTATTATCACTTTACTTACGAAGCATGCCGTCATTATGATTTTTTCATGCCTTCAGCATTGGTTATCACTATCGGCATCAAGTCAGTTGCGCTTATCTTTGTCAGAAAGTATTTTCAAGGAAATGCATTTTACAGGTGAGTTTACTGCAGATTTTTTTTACATGGTTTCGAAAAAGTCTAGGAGTAGTCTGAAAACCCAGTTTCAATCCTCACACCACACACAAAATTGATCGTTATAATATAATAGGTCTAATCCAGCTGCATCGAACTTTATCGGTGTAATTCTTGAGTCGTGGAATTTGGGAATTTCAATTCTCTTCGTCGTAACCCGAATGGTGACACTCAGTGAGTGGTCAATTTTCACGTTTCNGTCAATTTTCACGTTTCTTCTTCATCTTTGTTGCACATTCTCACTTGGATTTTCTTCATTGCAACCGATATCTTTTCGCAGTTATGGTTGCATTTATTTACGTTGCTCGAGTCGACATCCCTTTCCTTTCTGACAGTGCAGACGAAATTGGTACGTTCGCACTTATCCCAAATTATCTACTCTTAACAAGGTTTCGTCGTCAATCAAGTAATGTCGTCTAACTTGTCTACCACAAATTAATTCTCTCATACTTCAGGGCCTGTTGTATTGGATAAATGGCCATTCGTGTTTCGTAAGGATTTGCTCCAGCATGAAGCTCATCGCCATCCTTACTTGGAGAGAATCGGTACAATGTACATGATGAAGTTGCGACATGGAGAAAAGTTTGGTCGCGAAGCAAACACAAGTTGGCGCCTTCTATTTGTTTTTGCCGTGAGTCACCAGTTGATTCATATTATTATTATTATTATTATTATTATTATGTTGTACTTTCTTCACATGTTTCTTATTCACATGCCCATATTGCATAAATACGTTTCCTCCACAACAATGATTTCAGTTGATGCCCTGGCTTAGAAAATATCGCATCCGCGCCGATGAAGATTTTGGATTTTCCAAATCCAAGTCAAAACAATCATCTCTCTCTAACGAAAGCTCTGTTTCAAGGAGCCAACACGATGAGACCGTGGGCGCGTTGATGATGCAGATTGAATCGTTGAAAAATGAGCTAGGCGCTATGAAAACGCAACTAACTGCGGCTGAAGCGAAATCTTCTGAGGGCAACATGCAGCAACTTGATATGGAAGGATATTTATTTGATAACGATGATCAGCCTCAGTCACTTGATTCCGAAGACGATGTTTACGAAGATGATGTTTCAAACGTTGACCACCAGCCAGAGTCACCTGGAATTGAATCAAGCACTTCCAAGGACATTGCATCCCCTATCTTTCCAACAGACATCATTTAGTCACCACAATCAAAGGAGGAAACGGGACCTTAAGAAGTCACTGCTAGTAAGCCTGAGTGAACCAAGGTCAGTATTAAAGCGCCCCAGAGGAATCCCAGAGTGGTGAATGAACACACTCCCCATTCATCTGCGGACATTGTTTACAGGAGATTTGGTGAGAATCTGATACCAAGTGTTTGTACAGATTACATAAAAAAGATTAATACGAAGTAAAAAAGAGATATTTTTTGTTTGACTGCCAAAATACTTGCTTTTTTGTATTTAGACACTGGAATAATTGCATTGTTGTAGTGCAATTATATAAACTTGATGACCACCAATAAATGGTTATCACTACATCATGCAATGCAAAGAAGAAGACGAAGGCCTTTAGCAAGGTGGCGGAATTGGAGATGCATTGGTATTGGCCGGAACAATATCGGCATTCATGGCTTGGAATGCCATAATAAAATATGGAAAGCTGCGAGGTTGGGAATGCAGATACCACTTCACAACATCAGGATGAGTAGAATAAAGTAAGCATTTGCATGCTGGACAGCATGTTGGGCTGTCAATAGAGCTACAAAATAAAACAAACCTTGATTGTTGGGGTTGTTATTATTTTTTTGGTACTGAAGAGGAAATTTGATGAAATGTGATGGTATAGTAATAAATAATATATGAGCATTCTTTCAGCTTCAACATCAATAATAACAGCTATTACCATTTACTTTTTACGCTGAAAAATGAATTGGGGATGTAATCAGTAATTGTTGCCACAAAAAAATATCATAGTTCAGTGAGATTTGAGAGTGTGTGAGTGTTTCTCTATTTATTTAGTGTTCTACCTAACAACAGAACACGTATCTACAGTACTAGAAGGTGGGTTATATCATTCATAC
>JALLAR010001351.1:0-10006 GCA_036939335.1 Conticribra guillardii
CTACCTCCGAGTGGACAGCATTTACCAGCAAGCGGACAAGTAAGTCCCGGAGCTACACTCAAGGCTCTTCGGATGTGAAGCTTGCATTTCTGAAGCAAAGTGAGTGTAAGCTTGAAGCTTGAATAAGGATTCAGCAACAATATTAATACTAAAGCTCATATATACATAAATGCACATGTCACAAGCACCAACAAAGTTATATTGATCTAGACATCACATCTAAGGCCAATTGACCTCTTCCTCTTGTTGATTCATTATTCATTACATTACTGGCTTAGGTATAGACATACAATTAAAAAATAGAAAAGGTAATATTATGAATAATCGATTGATATATTCACAAAGTTGGAGTGTAGTTGTTGTATCATTCTTTGTCATTTTGACTATGATGCCTAGAATTTAAGGAACAGGAGAACATAATACCAGCATTATTCAGTATCATTATTCAGTATTGGCATTGGTACACAGCATGAGCGTGAGATGAGATTTCCTAAATACACCAACATTGTTAGTAAAGAAATCTGACGTTATCGATGGGTTTCCATCCTAAGTGGACAGGTACGTCCAAAATGCAAGGTTGCTACATACTAAGTATATCTTTGGATCCTACACACAAATGAAGGTATGCATAAATATATCGGCTATTAATGAAACAATCTTCATGAAACACCAGATAATTAGTTTAATTATTTACTTTAAACAGCACATAAATACCATATAGGTCGCTGAATAAAACGCACTGTTTTGCATGATGGTTATGCTTATAAAACATGATCCAAAGGCAATATAGTATATTGACTTGGCTTAATGCATTCTCCTTGGTTAGACAATTCCGACGATGTGCTGACATTATCATAATTTGGAAAAATGGCTTCTCAATGAGCATAATCATCATGCAATACAGTGTGTTTTATTCAACGACCTATACGGTAGATAGCTCTAGAGATAGTACGCGAGTATCTACATCTAGAGAGAGCGTCTACGCTCGATGCCGAATCTCCCTCACAATGATGGGTGCCGGCAGTGCGGCCCTAACCGAAGCAGCCATTTTTGCATTTCCTATCGTGCAGACCATGGCGATCCGGTAATGGCTACACATATCACTATTAGATGTGTAAATAATAAATAAAACCAATTATTTTTTCTTATCATTGTTTATTTCAAATATTATTTTGAATACTTAATTACCACCACCACTGACAATGGTTAATTGTTGCATTGTGCGATGTGCATTATCTTTATTATGTGCCTGTGAGTGGTTAGGTGGGTAGGGTGGGAGAACTGTGTTGGTTGGCCACTTTAGCATTATGCAAAATGGAAAAAATGAGAATGTGAGGCAGTTGGTCCACTCACACCACATACCTAGACAAATGTGTCACACCACACAAGCAGGCCACTGGCAATGTGTCATAGCTGGGGGGGCTTGTCATGGATGTGGCTGTGGCTAGGTATCATGGTCATGCGTAAAGTCATCTGCCCAGTCCCCAGCTAGCAGTGCTGACAGCCATGGTCAAGGGTTTTATGTTTTTGTTTTTCTTGTTTGCTTGAGATGTCTCCCAGTACAAAACAATGCAAACTCTATAAAAAGTATGTAACATACCTAATTTTAGTTTTAGTCTACATATATTATTTTCAATTACACAACAAATGAAAGGTGTACCATGTACGACCATTGTCCCCACTTATGAAATCCAATAATAAGAGTTAGATTTCACTATAATGATGTGCTTCAATCTGAAAATATGGACTTTTGGCACATCGGACATTGGTAATTCAAAGATTGTATGTTGTAACATGTATTTTATTATTGGGGACAAAAAATATTCTCGCAAGCACGAACGAGGTTGACGGAAAGATGTTTTTGGTCATGCTACTATGCATAAAATCCTGTCCACTTTGGATGGAAACCCATCTATTGTTATCACAGCCAATGGTACTGCTGTTACTGGATTATGTGTGATATCTTGTTACACTTAAGGGTACACTAATCATGTTGTTGTGGTGGATTTATTGGAATAATTGTTTTTGTTTTGTGTGTTGGGGGGCGAGGTGTGACACATGAGTATGAGTCATCATGAATATAGAGAAAGAGCAAAAACAAAACACTTCATTTGCAGTCTCAATTATGTGTGATGATTTATTTTTATTGACCCAAGATTTGGTATCAATCTACTCTTGCTCTTGTGACAGCAGCACAGAGGGCTATTTGGAAAATCTTTGCATGACCAAGTTTTTGTGCTCTTAATTGTTGCCTTTAGTCTTAGCATTTGTGATTGCATTATTTTGTCCGTTGTTTAATAAGATAATGTTGTGGTCTACTATGCGCATATTTTTGATATTGAGTAGATAGGAGGTAGTAGTATGGTGATCACCTAGGACATACATAAGTACGTGTACTAGTTTTTCTCAGTAGTAAGTATGCTGTACAACTTAAAGTACAATATTATGTGATATTTACACATAGTAAAATGAGTACTATTTAGATGTAGGTCCTTGCCTGCTCTCCCACCCGCCCGACCAGCCACATTAACAGAATCTTGCATTATAAAGCTTATTTTTATGGGATGATGTCCTTGACCAGAAATTCGCCGGAAGGTACTACGTACTCAAGTTACTATCTACTTTTGGCACACTTGCGGTGCCTAAGCCTAAGACTAAGACGCTCCAGATGAGACAAGATGCTTGACGCATGAGACCATGCTCTCAAGACAAGACTCTCATAGTTCATTAAAAAAATACATGCTCAAATAAAAGGTGAGTACTTTATTACTATTTGGCTATATTATTTCATAAAACTGGTTTGAACATAAATTTTGATTGAAAGGACCATTTGGTCCAAACATCATTGTAATATTTTGGGCACATGCTTGTCAACACCAGCATGAACTTCCATGTCAGTGCTGCTGTGCAATGGCTGCAGTGATGCTGACTGCGGAACATTTGTTGTGTCATAAAAAGCAACACATCACTACAGAGCCCCACAATTTGTGGTGCGTGTTATTTTGTCCAATGCTACAGTTGATTGTTGATTACAGATTACAGGTTCCTGTTGGCATTGGCATCATCCTCCATGGAAAAGTGATGTTGTGCAATGACAGTGTCAAGTTTTTCATTACATCCCAGGTTGTCGTTGAATGTTGTTTCATAATGTCAGTGCTGTGGCGCAATGTCCATGGGGAGGCTGGTTGATGTTTTGCCCAAGGATCCCGTTGATTGTTGCTTAGTGTTTATCAGTGGTGTCAGTATCAGCCTACGTGTATTGCTGTTTGGTATGATTCAGCAACATCAGCATCGACCTTCTGCATCAGCCTCCAATACTGTTATGTGGTACAATGGTGGTGTCAAATGTTATTGATGCCATGCTGTCATTGATTGCTGTTTGTTTTGTTTTGGCAATGATGTTTATTGGAAGTATCAGCATCAGCCTCTATGTCAGTGATGATGCTGGGAAAAATGAAATGAACTCAACAGTGAAACAGATGTGAAATAAGGAAATAGATAGGTGTGTGAGAGTGCTGTGTTTTATTGCAGCATACCAGGCCATTGTTGATTGTTGTTTCAGCATGACAGTGCTGTGGTGCAATGACCACGGGGAGGCCCATTGCTGCTTTGCGAAAAGCATCAGTCACCCTGTCTCTGTATCCAATGATCCTGTTGATTGTTGTTTAGTATTTGTGGTGAATGCAACCCTAACTCTAACCTAAATTGGGCTGTTTGTATTGTTCATGAAATTAACTGGAACTGGAGCAATGTCATCAGTCAAGCTGGTGGTGGAACATGTATTGTGACACAAAATCCCACATCTCCTCATCAGGGCCCTCAGGTTTGGTGTGTATTATTGTATCACAGATACCCCTTAATTGTAGTTTGGTGTTCAACAGTGGCATCAGAGTCATGGTCCCTATGGCATCAGCATCAGCTCTCATAGTAGTGCTGAAATGCAATGGTGAATCCACCCCCATCCCAAATGTGGAAGAGAGGAGGGGGTGACAAAACTTCATTTGGCAGTGTAGTATCAGAACTGGTTGGGAATGGTGAGGTATTTGGTAGACAGGTGTGATGGTCCATGTAAGGAATGGATAACAACAATGATGATGCACACAGAGTCCCCCCCTAGCAAACTACCTCCACACCTCCAAGAAATTCACTCGCCATGTCAAGCATCAAGCATAAAATGTGCTACGGTGATTTATTATTTTAATCATAGACAACAAATAGATGATAAAGAATAATAAAAATAAAGGATATAAAGCTTAACTTTTCAATATTAGGCTTTTCACCAGCCCTGATTGATTGTTGTGTTGTGTATCATTTTTCGTCTGTCCCAATTGATTGTTGTTGTGTATTTGGAGGTGGAACCACAACCATCGATTGTTTCCATAGTGAGAATCTCCTCATCCACAAAAATTGCATTTCCAGTCCATGTGTGTTCACAAGAATTCATTGTTGCCACAGTGACGACAGCTCTTGGGAGGCCGGCGTCTCGTCTAGTCCTGATTTCACTTTGAGAAGGAGAGTGATTCTGAATATTATTATGAGGTGACGTGGCACTAGACTCTCCCTCCTTCCTTGGAAAACTTGGAAATGGACTTAAAGCCTTGACTTTGCCCTTTTCGTGATTTTTTGGTGCCTTGTGAGTGGTGTGGAGGGATCGTTGGTGCGCAAGCAGACTTCAACGGTTTCATTGTCGGTCAGCCGTGGATATTATTTTATGGCAAAATGGTTGATGGTGTATCTTAAGCAAAGAAGTGTGGGCCGGTGTTCTGTAATTTTTTTTCTGACACATGCCATTTCACTTTTTTCGCCTGCCGGCCAAAATCGTGGAGGGACATTGGCCCTACGTTTCTCATACTTCTATCATAAAAAAATAAGCTTTATGATGCAATATTCTGTTAGTGTACAACCAGCTCGCGACCGACTCACAACTCGCAACATGACTTTTTATCTCGCACATCTGAGATTTTTGAGCCCATAGAAAATCCAAGTACATTTCCTAATTATAATCTATATATGTGATCTTACTTCATGAGTCATGTGTCACAATCAATGGGGACATCAATGTAATTGTTATTGTTATTGTTATTGGCCATAGGGTGTTCAGCAGTGGCAAGAGCAGTATTCATAGAAGCACACCAAATATTTGTCTAATTTCAGTTGGACTGGAACCCAGTGGATGGCCGGCGGTACATTTTATTCGTCTGGCTGCATTTTTATTCATCTGATCTGAAGGGTTACTACATATTATTGTAGGTAAAATGTACGTAGATTAGTTAATACTTTAGTGTACAACAAAAACCTACACAAAAGCACTTGAGTTTGTGGTATATTTTTACTCAACAAAAAAGGACAAGCTTAGTATGTGTCACTGTGTCACACACCAAAAGTAAAACAAAAATTACGCGAGGCAATCTAGATGTAAAACCCATTGTGAATGTCTCAAAATTATCTGATTTTTTAAACGCTCTTACTTTGGCAGTTCTCAATATTTGTACATACTTCAAAGATGATGTCTATAACTATTGAGGAGTCTGCTCTACAATGCAGTTTACGCAGTAGTTGTTGGGCAGTTCATAGGCAAACACACACTCTTCAATTGGTATTTAATTAGTAGACCTTCACACTGGGTCCATCATACGATTCATATGTCTTTCCTTTTATCCGATTTGGTTCAAGACTGTTTATTGTGACCAAGAAGCTCTACATCTATATATGTACTTACGTACGTGATCGCAATAGATCACTGTTTCTACTATGTTGTATTTACAGTATGCTTCAGTGCAAAACCAGACACAAATGTGATGTGCCATAATTTTGAGTAAAAAACATGGAATTATTAGATTTAAAGTTATTTTGGGCATATTTAATTTATTTATAAATCTTATGATCGAGATGCTGGTTGATCTTATGACTATGACATGAGCGCTTGCAAAAACAATATGACGATTTTTTTTAGTATGCATTTAAACTTTTTATGTAGGATGAAGTAAAATTTGTCCAATTTGCAAGACATACTATTCCTATGCAATGCTGAGACCTTCACAATGGGTCAAGACCTTCACAATGAGTTTTACACTTGTGGCAATTGAAAAAAGGTATGGTACTATGATGTAACAGCACACCTATCGTTTACTCCAGAATAATTAAGTCTACATGGGGAATCAATAATCCTGGAGTAAAAGAGTACTTATTTTCTAAAACGTCCATTAGGCCTACATAGAACTTACAATAATTATTTCTCTGTGAATATTTCGATTCAAAAAAATCTGGTCACATGGTGGTACCCGAGCCCAGACTCAGATCTTGGGTACCATGTGAGCAGATTTTTTTGAATCATAATAATCATGGAGAAATAATTCTCATACAAAGTCTCTAGACAGAAGCTAGCATTTTAGCAAAGCTAGATTTTTTATTGCATTAGAGTCTATCTGAGTTTTTTTGTCTTTTTGGAGACCTGGGGGTCTAGTGCAACAATTGGTTGGTTGTTGCATAATGTGTACCACAAAAATGCTTTTGTTGAGGACACAATATTAATTGAATTGATTGTTGCAAAAAAATGGCGAGGGACAATGAGGGGTTCATTTTTTTCGTTCGAGATGAGTCAATCTTTTTCTCATGGTCTTGCCATCTACCCTCCGTCTAACCTTCCAGGTTCCATCCAGGCTCTTCCAGGATCACGAGCAAACAAAAAAAATGTCCCAAAAATTTGACTCGTGATTGGATTGACCAGGACCCCCTAGGAATATTATTATTAGCCTCAAAATTATTTTATTATTTTTATGTTATCTATTCAGTTTGGAAGAAGATTACACTGCTGCTAACATGATGCAAGGAGGGGGTGAGGGTGAGGGCCTGCTCGAGCCGGAAAACCAAACTCGACTCAGCCGAAGACGTGCCGCCGTCAGACGAGAAGAGGGAGAAGACTGTGGTGGAATCACTGGCAAACCTAGCAGCATCACATACAGCAATATCGGGGAAGCCTGGCGAGGCAGTGTGCTATGTACTACCAGGTGCCAGGTGCGTCTGCGGATGTGGCAGGGTTGGCCTTCGATCCTTTTCGTCTTGCTTGGTCGCTGATTCTCAACTCACAATCACGACAAAAAACATAGCAATAGACAAACTAGGTACAATTCACACACTTTCCACACACTTTTTAGCAATAATTTATGAGCTATTTCACAAAATGTTTTTTTTTCAATTCGCGCGCAGGAAAGAATATTTAGGGGGGGCACCCCACAATTCAGTGTCTTCCTGCTACAATTGCTTGTACTAATGCCGATGAGACAACCACTGAGTCGAGTCCATGCGCGCTGCATAATGCATACCTACAATAATGCATAAAGCATGAAGCCATGCCACATAACACATCTCGATCATTGAAAAGTGGATGAAGCATTTTTGAAAATAATGAGCAGAGCAGTCGTCCTCACATCCAGCAAAGTCACGCTGTTGATCAGCGCAACTCTGATTGCGGGCTACCTCCTCGGGCGATGGAATCAACAAACATCCAGGGCCGTTAGCACTGGCAGCGGTGACAATGGTTCAGGGGCATTCGTCCTTCTCGTCAATATGAAGTTCGCCACCCTCGCACACCGTGATACATTCCTCCAATTAATCGAGCCTGTTTGCAAAGATGTTCACTCCAACGAAGGAAGAGGTAGCTCTGGCACTACTCTTTCGTATCAGGTTGCGATTAGTGACAAGGATCCACATCGGTTGTAGTCATGGAACGTTACGCTGACAAAGAATACGGCTATTTGACTGTGCACAAATCGGGGAAGGAATTTTTGAAGTTTCGAAAGGAGTTGCAGGGGATGCAGGAAAGGGGGGATGTGACAATCAGTGGCGAGAGTTACATCGAGACCGGGCTGGGTTATGTTTAAGAGATTATGTTTTACTGTTTTTTTTGGTGTATGTGAAGACGTTAGTAGCATAAATCAGATGGGAAGGGAATTAAAAAACACCATAAAAATCACTACCACATATTTTAGGACATGAACGGAAAAACGACTTGTTCTGGCAGGTCAAAGTTCTATATAATGGTTATTGAAACCCTTCATTTGTATTCTATATTTTGCACTCAATCAATTGGGTTGGCCAAGGCAGAAGCATGTCTGAGAAATTGCTGGAGGTATCTAGATACTTCAACTCTTTCTTACGTTAGATCTTATTCTATCATCAAGAATACAGAAAATGTATAATAATATTATTCGTCGTGTGACTAGTCAGATATTTTGAATTGAAATTGAAATGTTGATACGTTATGTTGTTTTTAACTTCGTTACATTTTCACAACTAAAGAAGGCGGAGAATTTCCACGTCAGACTCAATTCAACTCTAAAAGAACGAAAAATTACCAGGGAATTTGCAATCCATCCTCACAGTTGATGAACATTCCAGTCGAATCAATACCATTCTTGATCGTTTCATACAAAACCCGCTTGGCTCCTACACTCGGTTCAACAGCTCCCTCAATGTCCCAGATAGCCTCATACTTTTTAGTCATTTCAGTCCTGTTAAATCCAGGGTGAAGAAGCAATACCGTGTAACCCATATCCCTCACTTCCTCCGAAAGCAGCTTTCCCGCCATGTTGCACGCTGATCGCGACATGTGATGTCCATAATCTCCACCAGTATCCTTGTTTTGAGTGGAGCGCCATTCCACAGAACCTGCTTGCGAGGTAATAATCACCAACTTGGCACCCTCAGCCAATGCCTTGGAATTAATCAACGCATTATTCATCCTCAATGGACCCAAGGCACAAATATTAATTTGTTTCAGTTGCTCATCGAAATTCAAGGAATCAGTTTTCACCAATTCCTGGGGTTCGTAGAAGTATCCAGCATTGTTAATGACCACATCTAATGCTCCTCCGTCGCTCTTCACGCGCTTGGCCACCTTTCTCACAGCCTCGTCATCGACAACATCAACTCCACTGTACACATTCCACTTTCCCACCAATTTTTCTAACTCCGGGTTGCTGCTTCTGCAGACCACCTGAAATCGGAGGGGCAGAGAAAAATAAGCAAAAAGAATAACAACAGCAAAAAAGAAAAAGATTGCTTGGTGGTGATGCCCATTGGCGTCTCCACAAACAATATATGCGGCTTTCCTTAAGTCCCTTTCCTGGTGTCTGCTTTCCAACCCTAGTACAGTCACGAAAATCTCCCTTAATCAAATTATAAAACTAGCCCAGTCTATCCAAACCAATCCATGAGCTTCCAAATTACTTGTTCCCTATTCAAGAATCAACGGAATATTATCAAATCGTCGCTAAATTTGTTTCGTATCAAAAGTTACTCACAATGGCAGTCGCACCAATCGCCACGAGTTCCTTCACAAGTTGCAAACCCAATCCGCGGTTTCCTCCCGTGACCAAGACACGCTTTCCAGATAAGTCTCCTCCATCATACATGGATTCAATGTCGAGGAAGCGGGGGTTGTTGGTGGCCTTGGCGTTGGCAAAGCGGGCAACTTGGTCGGCTATGGAGTGGGTGCCGCCGCGGGTTTCGTCAAAGTCGGATGGAGCGGCGGACATGGTGGTCAATGTTGATCGAGTGGCGATGGAAGAGGATGGGGCGCGGATGGAAAAGGCGGTGGCGTGGTTGGCTCCCCCGACGAGGAGGAGGAGGGCGGATAGAGCGGCTTGCTTCATCATCTTGTTGAGTAGATTTTGTGAGAAGATAGAAGATTTCTTATTAATTGCCTTTCATTCGCCCTTAGAGAGAGAGATGTACTTACTATCTTCTACGGTACTCTATCTACCTCTTACAATACACTACAACAAGATTAACTCACTTCATTAGAATTTTTTACCTTGTGTTCTCATGACCGAGTTACTCTGTGACGTACTCCTACGATACTGTGCAGACGTATGCGTCTGGTTGACAGACAGACAGACAGACAGACTAGGGAGGCATGAGGAGGTAAAGTAAAAGATGTAAATTAATAATGTAAGATGGATTTGAATATGAGGTTTATAAAAATCAAAATAATTAGGAGATGAAT
>JALLAR010001354.1:0-18058 GCA_036939335.1 Conticribra guillardii
AAACGCAAATGGTCAATTGCTTCTAATTTTAGTGTTTTAATTTCAATGTTCCCGATGATGACGACGCCCACATGGTCTTCATCGCCCTACCAGACGATGTAGACGACGCAGTAGAAGAGTGGTTCAACACTAAAATGCACGACATGACACGAAAGGGTAGCACCAACTTTATGAAATCTCTTCCAGAAGTGTCCAAGAGCATTCATGACAAAATTGCCGACAATGAGTACAATGGTCGTTCAAATGTGTACTTGAAATTGACTGTCCCCAAACGCCCCGTGTTGCGCCATCAAATGTTCATGTGGTATGCTCCCGTGGTGGTGATGAATGTTGTCAAAGCTGCTCAACGGGGTAACGGTCCCAAAAGCCAGAATCACCCGCAGCCTCCTGGTGGATATTCCGTTTGCTTCGAAAACAAAAATACCGACCAGGGAGTCAAAGTCATCTTTGATGTGGTTTTGATGAGTGATGAGGGACAAGATGAGGAATTGCAAAAGAAAATTATCAAAAAAGAACATCTAACGCCCTTGGAGCAGAATTTCCAGGAGGGGATTAAGGCTGCCAATACGATTTTGAATGAAATGAAGTACATGGAAAAACATGAAGCTAGGATGAGACACACTGCTGAGAGTACCAACTCCAAGATTCGTCTCTTTTCCTATGTTAGTGTGATTGTGCTTTTGGGGGTTACTTGGATGCAGCGAACATATCTAAAGAGTTATTTCAAGAAGAAGAAGCTCATGTAAATGCTACTCTTGATGAGAATCATACAATAATGATGGCGTTATGGGGAATGGATGTTACATACTTCTGGCCTCAACACTCTAACATGTCCCGTCTCCTTGTTTGGGGGGAAGTGTGTTAGGTTTTTCTTTTTGTGTTTCCCCAATCAACAACTGTGTGATTTGCGGAGTAATAGAATATCACAGCATTAAAAACCAATTAGATACGTATCATATTTGAAATCCCATTAATGAAGGCTTTGACGTTGTCCCTCATATCCATGAGGAGGCTGACGGGCATTATCATTAGTATTGTAGACTTTCAGGAGGGATAGACGACTGTTCTCTGCTAAGCCTCATATAACCACCACTTACTTTGTGCCAGAAGTAATGTTGATGAGAGTGCAAATTCTAAAAAATTTCGAAGCTGCCATTCGACAGACAGGTCAATAAAAATCGCAATGGTACTGATATGATTGGCTAAGTAATAACATCCTAAATCTGAGCATAATAAGTTAGTAATGATTTTCACTACTGAAAATTAATCAAAAATGCCTACTAAAAAAGCATGATGAAAAAATTGTACGCTGAGAAAGCTGAGATCAATTCGGAAGTGCAGCATTTAAACGAGACCAACACCAACAAAGTGCCAATCCCACCACAAACCATGTCTGCCAATCTCGCATCCCCATCATGGGGTCGTGAAAGAAGACGAATGGCCATGGACATCGCCCCCCTGATGTTTTATTCATTTCCTTTAAATTGGCCCCTTGCTCCGTTGATGTAAATACACTCTGATCTTTCATCGTTGATGATGTACTCAAATCCTCTGTTTTTTTGTCAGCTGAAGATGCATGTGGATTAGGACCAACAAAACCAAACGGACATTTCGCTTCCTCGTCAAACTTATTTGTATCCCTCTCCCTGGTTCCATTCTGCTCCTCAATCTCCCGATCATAATAAACCAACGCTTCTCTAACATCCCACACCCTCGCCCCCGGCACGCCCCCCACTACATCCAACTCCTCAAACACCCTCATATTCAGAGCAAATGCCACATTCGCCTCGGCCACCAACCTCCCAATCTGATCCCGCCTCAATACCAATTCATCCAACGCCGTACGATATTTATCCTTGAACAACTTGGCACTGGGAATGGATTCAAATTGATAAAATTGCAAACCATTATGTTCACTCAAATTTAGTGCACGGCGTGCAATTCGGGATAGAACCTTGCCTCCGCTCAAATCACCGAGANTTATGTTCACTCAAATTTAGTGCACGGCGTGCAATTCGGGATAGAACCTTGCCTCCGCTCAAATCACCGAGATAGCGTGTATACGCATGCGATAATAACAACAATGGATCGATTCGTCCCACTTCTTCCATCCTCTCGATATACTCTCTCACTGTCGGAGATGGAACACGGCACTCCGGTTTACTCGCCCATCCGATACCGTGCCAAAATTCCATATCTTCCTTGAGTGCCTCGGTACGGCTCAATTCCTTTGGGAAATGCAAGGATGGAAAATGAGTGGGTCCGTGTTGATTTAGCAATTTTTCCAGTGTCACATACGTATGATATAGGCCGGAAACGAGTTCCATGTATAGTTCGCGATCGATGATTCCCTTGATGAAGTTTTTGACAAAGTGGACGTTTTCGGCAGAGGTGTGTGATTCAGCGGTGCCTGTTTTTAGGGCGTGGGAGAGGGAGGATTGTTCGGGTCTGAGTGATTTTTCTAGCGATTGCCGTGACTCGCTAATTGTCGTATCTGTCTGGGAAGTTGCCAATTTCGGGGCAGTAATTGAGTTCCTCTGTTCCGATTCCTCGTTCTCCAATTCGTTTTCATCGTAATCTTCCTCTTCGTCGTTTTCGTTGTAGCCATCCTCGCTGAAACTGGCCATGCGACCCATAATGGCAGCTAGAGAATACTCCTCCATGGCCCTCGCCAAAGTCGTTGAAGATGAAGATGTGGGATGATCCTGATGAAAAGATTTGAATGGACATCCCCCCTGAATGATGAAGACGTCTCTATTGATATGAGGATTGGTCTCTCGCTCCTGAGAAGACAATGTGGCATTTTCGACATGTGCAGTATTGGATTCTCTGCCTGCGCTAGCACTTCTTAGATAATTCGAAACTTTGTGAATATGCTCCATTGCCAATTGAAATGCTGTCGGTGTTGTTGACGCCGCATCACTCCCACCGCCACCGGTACCACTACTGCTATTCCCACCACTGACTGCCTGCTGTGATTGCTGATGTTGCTGCTGTTGTTGTTTTTGTTGACCCACAATAATCTTTTGCAATGCACTCGAACTCGAAGGGAAATGACTGGGCGGAACAGTCTTCATAATATCCCTCAACGATTCGGGATTGGTGGCTCCCCGAAACGGACAGGAATTGTCGGCAAAGGCGGGGCATTTGGAACGGGCGAGGGAGAGTGCTCCTTCGGTGGGAGAGGATAATGGGTCATGGGCGATGCTTCCTTCTTCGTCGTCGGAGAGGGCGGAGGCGTAGGGGCAAATGTGGTGGGAGGATTTGTCGGGCATTGTTTTTTCTTTCTTTCTTTTATGGATATTTAAAAATTATTCTGGTGATGGATTTCTTTATTGGCGATTTTGATTGCAGAATAAATAATATTATGCTTAACTCTAAGTTCGTTTGAGAGGAATGGTGGGCGGCGAAATTCCCGTGAGAATCCAGTTATCTTTGCTTATGAACAATGAACAATGCGTCTTCGATAGAATTGGTGTCGAATGACGATTTTGGCCTCCTCTCATTTTTTTCACAGAGTTCTTTTTTCTCTGCGTTGCTGTCCCATAATAATAAATGCGGCGTCACGGCTGCCTCGTCACGCCGCCGTGCGTGTTCGACAGGTATGAGGTGTTCATGTTTATTTGGAGTTTGGGCATTTCGTATTTTCATCCGTGACGGACCTGTGATCTGTGACCTGTGACATAAGAAGATCTAACCTGATCTAACAACACTCTAGCTAGGGAGAGAGCTACATGCAGCAACTTCAGACGAATATGATTATTATTTGTTCTCAAAGTCATCCAAGTGGCGACATGCCAAAACAAGCACAGTTACTCATGGTCTTATCACACCTGCCAAAAACAAGAAAGTAAGGATCATTCACATTCACATTCACAGGTGCGTGATTTGATCAAAATGTATAAGAAACAAACACAACCACGTGACCGTTTTCAGAAAATAGTGGTGTGCAATTTAAATTACAATAGTAAAAGATTTAGCACTAATTTGGCGTATTGTTTTTATGCATATGTCTTTGCATGAGAATGAAAGATGACTACGATATTTATTTATTTATGACTGCGGTTAAATTGGAAACAAGGCAGATACAAAAAAAACTTTGCGAGTGAATACTTCGACAAAATTGCAAGTTTCGGACAAAGCTATGGTTTACTTCCAGCTAAATGAACGCAAACTATTGAAATCATCACTCATAAGAGTCATGAAAATTTGATTTAATTTCATAATTATACCAGTATATTATTCTAGGAGCTACAGCAACTACACTTTGTTAATAAAATGATGGTTCAAAATTTAATTCGTACTAATGAATTAGATTGTTGACATTATTGATAAGTATTTGAACCTTCGAAATTAATTGTAATAATCAGTGTAATAAAAATGACCTGCAACTTATAAGTTTTGGTAATATCACTGTCAGAGTACATGATTGTTTTAAATAATTGTTGTGCTTGATAACGAATCGAGCAAATCTTATCAGACGAAGATTTCAATGATGTTATAATCGTCCACAATAGTATGACACGCTTCACACTAGTATTTGCATTTGTACAACATAACTTGTTACGGCACTCACTCTTTAAGCGTTCATGATGAAATCGTGCACACTATGCCCGGCACAATTCTCGGAAACACTGCAATCAACCAATTCAGTGAGCTCTTTCTTGCATGTAAAAGCACACGCTCCCGACGTGGTGCATTGATCGTACGCTGCGCCAATTTTAGACAGCATAGCGTTACAGTTTCCTTCTTCATCTTCGAGACTTATTTCAGGATCATTCATTTCTATTTCAAGGCATTGCTCGCACGTATCCCAGCCATCCTCTCCTAAACACTTATTAGCCGCCACCATATGAGCATCGCATTCGTCTTCTTGGCCGCTGGTCAAGGCGACGACGAAAGGAGGAAAGCAAGGCTAGCTTGAAGATTCATGTTTTTTTTGTGTCTGAAAATAGGGGACGATGCAAGAACGACGTGGAGGTGTGAGAGGGTGTGAGAATGGGTGTTCGATGTTGGATGTTGGATGCGATCGAGACAAGAGATTGCAACTTTGATTGGCACGAAAAATGATGTTGTGTAATAAAGAACGTACGTTGTGTGTGCTGTGTGCTTGATGTTGGTTCGAGCAAGAGTTCGAGTTGAAATCAATTTTTTTATGAGCGTGTCAAGTCCTTGATGCTTGATGGAGGTCTCCCCACTTTTCACTTGCTCGAAGGATGGTCCTTCTCCAAAATTCCAGCTGGATATGGTGCATAGGTACATACGTATGTAGGTACATATATAATATTTTTAAACATCTAAAGAAATAATTCTACATGCACAGGGCGGGATAGATGATATCGTAGGTGTAAACAACCACATGATGCAATTTAAAAGTTTATCATCTATGATGACTGCGGTTAAAAAGAAGGCAGATACAAAACAAATTTTGGGAGTGATAACATCAACAAAATTGCTGGAGTACCAGTTTTGGACAAAGTTATGGTTCATCCCCAGTTCATTGCAATTCGTTACCATCATCACAGTCATGACAATTTATTTTATTTCAAAATCATACCAATATTATTCGCGAAGATACAGCAACTCCGCTCTGTTAATAATGATTGTTCAAATTGTAATACAGTAGATTGTTGCCATTATTGATATTTGAACCTTCGAAATAAATTGTAATTATTGACGTAATGAAGATGTCCTGCAATTGAAGTTTTGGTAATAGTATCACCGTCTGAGTACATGATTATTTTAAACAAGTATTGTGCTAGACAACGAATCGAGCAAATCTTATCAGACGAAGATTTCAATGATGTTCAAACATAATCGTCCACAACAGTATGACACGCTTCACACTAGTATTCACATTTCTACAACATGACTTGTCACCGAAGAATCATCACATACTGCACTCTTTAAGCGTCCATGATGAAATCGTGCACACTATGCCCGGCACATTCCTCGGCCATACTGCAATCAATCAATTCAGTGAGCTCCTTCTTGCAAGCCACAGTACACGCTCCCGACGTGGTGCATTGATCGTACGCTGCACCCATTTTACCCATCATAGCGTTACAGTCTCCTACTGCGTCTTCGATATTTTCATCATCCATTTGTTTTTCAAAGCATTGCTCGCATGTATCCCAGCCATCCTCTCCTAAACACTTATTAGCCGCCACCATCTTAGAATCGCATTCGTCTTCTTGGCCGCTGGTCAAGGCGACGACAGAAAGGAGGAAAGCGAGGCTAGCTTGAAGATTCATGTTTTTTTGTGTCTGAAAATAGGGAATGATACAAGAACGACGTGGGGGTGTGAGAATGGGTGTTGGATGCGATCGAGACGAGACGAGAGATTACGATTCGGATTGGCTCGAAAGAGGTGTAATAAAATAACTCACGTGTGTGCTGTGTGCGTGCTTGATGTTGATTGGGTTTTGGGTTCGAGCGAGGAGCAAGACAGTTCGAGTTGAAAACAATAATTTTTTTATGAGCTATCAATAATAATATGATGTAGTATCTACATACCATACCAGGATGTACAAGTCGTTGATGTAGAGAGAGGTACTAAATAATATACCCATGAATAGAAGATGATAGTACAACATATCTGGTATGGTACAATAGTACATAGTATCTACGTATGTTCCTTCTCAATTTACAGGTGGAAATTGATTAACACTCACTTGGATACAACATGGGTAAGTACATTATATTAATATGGTAGTACCCATAAAACGGATATTCATGAAGATAATTATTTCCATGTCTCATGTCTCATGTAGTATTATTTTATCATCATCTATCATCTGTCCTTTGTCACACTGCATGCGACTGGCAAAAAGTGACGCCGCGAAAAAGCATTGTGCCACAACTAACTGCCACAAGAAAAAAGATATCGAGCACTTATCAGAAGCACACACACGCACGACGCACAATATGAACAATTAGTTGTGTCTCATCAGCAACAGAAAAATCCGATTTGCATCAAAACAAATGTTCATTCCATCATTCGCATCCCCGTCCCGTCCCTCTAATCAAACCATTCCCACCCATCAACATTGCAAAATGATCCGTCGGGTGCCTTCGGTGGTTGCCACCAACAAACGATCCAATTCTCGCACAATTCCCATCAAAATCTATCAGATTCCACCAACCATTGCAGTGCTCCTCCTGTTGGTCTTCTCAACTACCACCATCACCAATGTGGCACAGCAACAATCCCCATCCACTTTTTCTATTATATCATCTTCCATCATTCCATCCTTCGCAATAGCAGTCGAAGCAGACGAACCCAAATTATCCTACGCGGATCGTCAACGACAGAAAGCCTACGCTGAACGTGAACGACAGAAACGGCGGAAACTAAAAAAATTAAAAGCAGCGGAAGAAAAATATAACCGCTTATTTGGCAACGACCAAGATGATGATGATGATGATGATGATGATGAAGGATATACCGTCCGAGGACTGTTTGTCACAGAAAAACCGCGGGATGTCTTGGTTGGCATTCGCGCCGCTCTATCCAACGCTTTACGTGGTGCTACATATGGCATTGGAGCCTTTGTGGCAAGCCCCCTTTCTGGAATTGCCGAAGGAGGTGTAGTAGGATTTATAAAAGGACTCGTCCTCGGATCTGTAGTAGGTGTGGTTATGCCAGTGGTAGGGTTGGCAATTGGAGTGTATCAGATGTTGCGGGGAGTGGTTGCCACTCCTGAAGCGATTGTGGATGGATTTTGGGGTTGCAAAGTTTGGGATGAGAAAAATGTACGTTAATTCATGCTGGGGTGGCGGATTTGTTGATTGTTGGTGTTGTCATGATTTTGATGTTCTGGTTTCAGTTTCTGGATGATTTAATTCTCACAATCCATTTTTTGTTGATTGTTGCATTCAACTCTATTATCTTAAATATGATTCCCATCATTCAGCATACTTGGGGCGAGTATCGATTGAATGACGATTTGGAAGAGATTAAGACAGCAATGAAGAAGGAGGAGGAGAATGCGAGAGCGAATAGGAAAAATGAAAGGAAGGACTACGTGTCTTCGCAAAAAGTGAAAAATACAGAATATTATGATATTTTTGGGGTCACCCCAGATGCGACATCTTCCGAAATACGATCGGCCTACAGGAAAAAAGCGCGAATCATTCACCCCGATAAGAACCCAGATGATCCTGATGCAGAAAAGAAATTCCGCGAGTTGAGCGCAGCATATCAAACATTATCAGATCCCGACAAGAGAAAACGATACGATGCGTCAGGTGAAGGAGTGAATCCCGAGCAAGCGGCAAATGGGGAGGGAGGATTGTCCATGTTGGACCCCTATGTCTTTTTTGCTGTTCTCTTCGCCTCGGAGCAGGTGGAACCCTATATTGGTGAATTGGGTCTGGCTCACACATTTGACGCTCTCTTGAAGCTCGGTGACGGGGGTCCAAAATCATTTGAATCGTGGGAACATCTCAAAACGACACTGGGGTGGAATGAAGTGTCGTTGAAGAAGAGAAAGCGCCAGGCGGACATTGCTGTGCATTTGAGGAATAGGGTAGCGGACTATGTTGATGGGTTTTTGGCGTTGGACGCATTTAAGGAGTCTTGTTGGGAGGAGGCGGTGAATATTGCAAAGGGCGGGTCATATGGCGCTACGTTTCTTTTGGCAATTGGGCCTGCAGTAAGTAAAATATCTGCATCACTTTGCAAGACCCAAAAATAATACTCGCATCTTCTCAATGAATTGCACTTTGTATATTTTTTCTGTTTGTAGCTTGTGGCCGAGGCGGATTCTTTCCTAGGATATCGTGCATCGGTCCTTGGATCATGGCGAGGACCAGTAAGCAATGCGAAGAGAAATTTCTTATTCCTTCGCCGAAAATTTGCAGTGACAAAGGCTGTCCTTCGGACCGCTAAGGACGGCTTGAAGGCGATTTATGAATCTGCAGAATTTACCCCGGACACATCATCGCATGATGAACCAGTGAAAAATGATAGATCTACAAAGAAGAAGCCAGAAAGGGTTTCTTTCTCCGACAAACAGTTATTGCAAGACAACCTATCCAGCACTATTCCAACAATATTGGATATGGCATGGTCACTTAACTACATTGACATTTCCAACACACTGTATGAGGCATGCAGCAAGTTGTTTTATGATGCAGATGTGTCGTCCTGGGAGGAACGATTGCGCAGAGCAGAGGCTGTGCAGATTTTAGGAACTCAATTTTGGGCGGTGGGGATTGAAGTGACTGGTGGCAACGTGACACTTGCGGGTGATGTTGAGGACATCAAAGCTCGTGCAACTGCCGCTTTTACGGAGTCATTGAAAAAGGTATGCACGACAATGTTTTATAATATATGCTTTTCCTCTTATTCTGCAGAAACAACCATTTCTTAATTCCCTTTTTTAAATAATTCTCTGTGCCTGAAGGGGATGGAAAATAAGATGGATAAGCAGTCATCAGATGAAATGTGATGCGATTGTTAGAGAGATTAAAAATATCTGAGTGCATTTGCTTTTTAAGTGTAATAATACTATGCGTGATTAATGAATTTCGGTAGATACAGTTAGTCCAACCCCGCTTGTTGTGGTAAAACTGCTTTTTCTTTCAACATTAAAGTGCCTAACAAAGGATGGGTCCAAAAAAAAATACCAATAATATCCCCAGACAACTGCTTCTTTAGAAATGGCCAACAAATTGTTCATATGTTGTTATCCAATCTTACTCCCATTCAATTGTGGCAGGAGGCTTTGAGCTAATATCATAACAAAGTCTGTTAATGCCTCGAACCTCATTGATAATGCGGCCAGACATGGTGCTCAAAACATCAAATGGCAAATGGTAGAAGTCTGCAGTCATGTAGTCAGTAGTCTCGACACATCGGACACAGGCAACATTCTCATATGTCCTTCCATCTCCCATGACACCCACACTCTTCACAGGGAGCAAAACAACAAATGCTTGTCCAATCATTCTATAATGCCCTGATTTGTGCAACTCCTCAATCATAATATTATCAGCCTCCTGCAAAATCGCCACACGCTCTGCGGTAACTTCTCCCAAAATTCGGATTGCCAGTCCAGGTCCAGGGAATGGATGTCTCCAAACGCTTGCCTCATCAATACCAAGTGCAATACCAAGTTCGCGCACTTCATCCTTAAACAACTCACGCAATGGCTCGATAAGCTTCAACTTCATAGATGCAGGAAGACCTCCCACATTGTGGTGAGTCTTAATGGTAGCCGAGGGACCCTTGTATGAAATACTCTCAATCACATCGGGATACAATGTACCCTGCAAAAGAAAGTCACATGCCCCCGACTCTTCTATAATCTTATTTGCCTCCTCTTGAAAGATTTCAATAAACGTTCCACCAATAATCTTACGCTTCTTCTCTGGATCCGTAACTCCCTTCAACAAATCCAAAAATCGATCTTTGGCATCCACACACCTCAAATTCACCCCACAATCACCCCTCATCCTCGCCAAAACGTTGACAGCCTCATCCTTCCTCAGACAACCATTATCCACCAAAACAGCATGGAAACGATCCCCAATAGCCTTCGTCATGAGCACTGCCGCCACCGTCGAATCGACACCTCCACTCACTGCACCAATGACATGCCCAGTAGGACCCACCTTGGCACGAACTTCATCGATGAATTCATTGGCATAATCGGTCATGACCCAATCTTGCTTGGCTTTGGCAATGGTCACGACAAAGTTTTTGAGGATGTCGCGTCCAAGGGGCGAATGGGTGACTTCGGGGTGGAATTGGAGTCCCCACATTTGGGTGGTGAGGTTTTCGATGGCGACAAAGTCGGCGTTGGATGTTCCGGCTATAATAATAACAGTACGTGGGGATAAGAAGATGGGAAATAAAGTGAGATTATTAATGTGTGTTGGTAGAATAGCCAAGGCATAAATTGGGTATAAATTAAAAATAACAGAAGAACAGTTGCTTGTTCAAAGGCATCGCATTACACGAAAGAAATATTCAATCGACATGGATTCATTTCATAGAGTTTGATCCAGTCCGCAACGTACCAACAGCCTTAAATCCATCAGGAATCCCATGAAGCTTGTCTCCATGAGACATCCACATGATGAATTCTTCGGGAAGTCCCGCAAACAAGGGAGAATTGCACCCGGCAACGCGAGAGACGGAAGCTTTGCCATATTCGCGTTTGAGACCCGGAGCCACGTTTCCTCCAAAGACATGGGCCAGTTCCTGAAATAAGAAAAATGTCGGGATATAATATTATATTCGGGTCCAAAGGTGAGTTAATTGCCATGAGCTGTGCATCATGATCCCGCGATAATCCTACCATGCATTCTTTTCCTTGTCAAAGACCCTCTACTCTCTCCCAAGCCAAGCAAACTCACCTGCATCCCATAACAAATTCCCAAAACAGGCACATTCCTCTCCTTAATCAAATCCCAAACTCCCTGCGCCACATGCGGCGCTCCCTCCTCGTACACGCTATTCGGGCCACCGCTCAAAATAACAGCCGTGAGTTCGTGCTTGGACAGCTCTTCGGCGGTGACGAGGCAGGAGTACAGCTCGCAATAGACGTGCATTTCGCGAACGCGACGTGCGATGAGGTGGGAGTATTGGGAGCCAAAGTCGAGGATGGCAACTTGAGGGCGGTTGATGTTGCCGAGTTGGGAGGATTGTTTGAGGTATTCGGATTGTTGTTCGGTCATGGTGGATGTTTGTTTTTTATTTTACGCGGGGGGCAGGTTGTTTTATTTGGGTGATTGTCTCTTTTCGATCTATCGATTATGGATGCTGTTTTATGATGTGGTTTTGTGTCATCTGAGCGAAGGAGGTGTCGAAATCTTCCTGTGGTTTGATTGTTTGAGAGATGGATGGTGCTCGATTGTTGGCGGTTGGCGGCAGTTTGTTTTTGTTGGTGATGTGTACATCTGTTGTCCGTCTGTCGTACGTATTTTGTGCGGTCGAGTTTCGAGTGACTGAGACACCTTGCTTGCGAGCATAATCACAGATCATCACACGAGCAACAACATACAACATCATAAAATCGCTCATAAATAATAATTTTGAAGCTCGTCCCAAACAAGGATTACTACTGCATGCCCAGCCACTCATTCCACCCTATCCACCCTACTATCCATCGACAACTCTTCGCAATGCCGTCGATCATCGGCCTAATCCGATCTCAGAGCAGAGGGTGAGACCAAGAGGTATGATGTAGAGCCGCGAATCATTCCATCAAGACCCGCCGCGGGGACGCGTCAATGATACGCCCCGTCGCTGGTGGCTGTCGGCTGCCTTGAGACCAGGTCTATACTCCTCATGCGATGTGCCCGTTATCCGTCCAAGCCGCCAATTGACATCGGGCCTCGAATCGAGCGAGAGCGCATGATTCATGGCGAGGCATGAGAAATGGCCCATTGCCACTGATGTGTCGTGAAGTTCTGAAAGGATGCTGTGCGGTCTAGCCTGCAACCTGTCCCTCGCGCTCATTTCCCCCATATTTTTTTATTGGTAAGTCTATGATTATGCTCTGAAGTCGCTTGAATCTTCGTATATGTCTGTACAATCATTGTTTGCGAGCGATAATGTGTTTGACTGACGGCGCCGATGATCGTATAAAAACTGATATAATGAGACTGAATGGGGAAACTCATGGATGTTAACCTCTTTTATCGAGATGGCGCAAACGAATTGTTAGTTTTTTTGTTTCGTCGTCTTGATTACTATGAGCTCTTGTATCGCTTTGTCTTTTTGCTGTCTTGAGGTTATTTCGCTCTCCATGTAATGTATCAAGATCAACATGAACCCAAATGAGGATCCTTATCTTAGGACACCTTCAGAACACTCTTGTGTTATGAGAATAAAATTAATTGTTATTGTATTTTTAAACTGATGGGTTTATGTTGATCATTGGATTTGTTTGCCACCATGAAGGGAGTTGAGAAGGGCGGTGAAGATAAAAATCTAGCATCATGACTCGAGAGCATTGCTCTTGTTGTGGGTGTGCAAAATTACAACTTTAATATACCCTGAGTCCTCTTTTCTCACAACTTTTTTGTTTAATGTTATCTTCTCTGTCTTTCTTCAGTTTGACATTGTGTTGAGAAGTAGCACTAGAGGGTTCACACTATTGGCACACTGGATTGGCCTCAAATATTATTATGAGATGGCGCATTTGAGTCGGCATGCCAATCCGTTATCTTCTATTTGGATGGCCCGCCTGCGATCAATAATTACTCTTGTTACTGCAACAGAGTACTAAACACCATGCTATCGGATCGACTCTTTTAGTAGAATTTTATTTAACTTAAGAATTAGATTTACAATTGAATCTTAATTTATTCAGCGGATCCTTGCAACCACTTGTAGTACAATATGGCCATGCGAGCGAGAATTTTATTGGCAGTCAAACGGGTATGATAGTAGATAGTAGCCTCTCTTTGGAAGTCAATTGATGCAGCATACCTTCGTTGCTTCAAAAAGAAACAGCTGGAGAGTGGTACATATATTATTATGACATAAAAACGTTTGGTGGGACAACTTTCAGTGAAAATAGCGTTATGGTAATATTGTTTCAAGCTCCAACCAAGCATTTACGTGTATGATGTTTGGTCACATTTGGCTTGCCATCATCCTATGAATAAGAAGAAGATCGTGATTTTCGTACAGTTCTAATGGAACATGGGTCATCGCCCTGCGGTATCTTATAATATGTATAATATGTACTCTTCTCTGATCTTTGCTGCACCAGAGCCCAACTTCTCGGAGCAATTCATCCATTTTTGACAGGCAGAGAAACTGACTATTATTCTACCATAATCTCTTCCACCAATTCACCTTGGGGTCTGCCCTCTTTGTCCTCAATGGCAACAAGTTCGGTCGTGCTCTCGCCTTCATGGTCGATGCGTACAGTCTCATCCACTTG
Organism: Conticribra guillardii; assembly: GCA_036939335.1. Classification (NCBI taxonomy): domain Eukaryota; phylum Bacillariophyta; class Thalassiosirophyceae; order Thalassiosirales; family Thalassiosiraceae; genus Conticribra; species Conticribra guillardii. The sequence goes on from JALLAR010001354.1 coordinate 13,908, forward strand.
TTTCTTCTCGAGCTCCTCAATCTCTTTCTTCTGAAAGTCTTTCAAATAACCGACTGGCCATATTCAGAGCGACAATTGGGTTAGTATTGAACGATACTGTGATTTTAATAAAATCGACTAACAAGCCACAAAAATACTCACCCCAGACGCCATCTTCTGCAAACTCGTGTATAGGCCCATTCCTCTCCAACCACTGAACAAGCACAAAGACAAGTAGCGCTGAAACTGGTGCAGCAAGAGAATCCACACCAGTCCAATCATTGAAACGTTCCTGGTCACACTGCTCCGTAGATGGGTCCCACTTCTGATCTTCAGGAACGTCAAAGAAGTTAGGATAGGCGGTGGAAGCAGCGGCTCCATAATTCAGAAATTCAGTGCCGGAGAATGGCATGATGAGAAAGCCATCTTTGGGCAGAGCAAACTCAAGGATGACCCTAACCAGAATTCCAGTTATAATAGCACAGAATGCAGCGAGTGGGCTCGGCTTCTTTGTGTAGAAGCATCCAAAGAGAGGAACAACAACCGACGCAAGGACGACATCAAATGCAACAATGAGGAGGTAACCTGTGGCGCCAGCGGGTGGTTTGATCTGTAGAATGTTGCAATTAGAGCAGAAATCGCTGCCAATGGAACGGATACAATACGGGCAATGACAAGAAGGTTCTTCTCGTTGATGATATCAGAGCTAATGCATGAGAAAAAGGCGCCAAGATTCCTCATAATGTTGTGGCTGAATACTGTTCCCATGGCCAAAATGGCACCGTCACAAGCTTACGTAGGATAGAATTGTTTTACAAAAGATTTGATAGAAATGAGAATTGTCAGATGAATCATGATATTTACCAGATTCGCTGAATCATTTGTAAAGGCAAAATGTGTGAAAGCCATAATGACAGTACAAACTCACTGGACATAGAAGCTGCGACAATACCAATAAGACACCATGCACCTAGGAAGGCAGGAGCTTCGTGCGTTAGAAGCTTGATGAATGCATTATCGGTTGGGATCCACATACCGCAAGTAGGCAGCCCAAGGCCAGCGTGGCATGAATCGGTCTCGAAATTTGCTCTCGCACTATCTGGGCCGTAATCCACCCTGGTGATGGCTCCGAGGTAAGAAAAGGGAATACCTACGAGGAACGTCAAACAGCCAGCAAGGAAACAACCAATAGTAGCAACCTTAGGTGTTTTACTGGCCATGCATCGAGCTTGAAAATCCAACGCTATCGTACATGATTTTTTGGAGATGAGTGATATAATCTAGATAAAATTAATAAACTGACAAAAGACGCATTCGCAAATCCCTTACCAGCAAGATTGCCAAACGCAAGCACGAAAATCGTCGCCCAGTTGAACACAATGGCATTTGGGAAAGGAGTAAGGGCATGAGCTTCAGTCATTTGGTTGGGAAATACGGGCACGTCTCCGAAGGGGTATGCTCCATTGTCTGCTGAACAATCCCCACCATCGGGACACCATTTTTCCTTGTTGTAGCAGCAAAGACTTGGATCTTCGTTGCATGGCACGCCGTCATACATTTGGCACCTTTCGTCGTTTTCTGCGCGATCAATAAATCAAAATGATATAACATAAAACATGAGTCGTAATATGCAAAAAGACGGCAATTATAAAACAAAAAATCAATAGAATTGTGCTTACCTAGATAAATATAACCGTCAAATCCAATGCTCGGAGCAGGGGCACTTTGGTAGTTAGCAATCATATAGAATGCGAGAGTAGCACAACCGGTCCATCCAATGGCTCCTTGCACCACATCTGTGTATGCGACAGAGAAGAGACCTCCGGCAAGAGTATAGGCCAATACAAGAGCTGTCGAAAGCTAGCCAATGATGTGTTTAAATAAAATATGAATTTTGAGTTTTAAACAATAGAAATGATAAGAACAGATAGGAGTGCAACGTGGCATTCTCTTACCCAGATAGCTCCTTCCTGGGTCATAGACAAGAGGTAGGATATAATGGCACCCATTCCAACCAAATTACCTGAAGAAACGAGGAAACTTAATAGTGTGAGATGAATTGAAAATTCGATTTAAATACTTCTCCGGCTCTTGTTAAGAGATTCTGCTTACCGGCGAGGAGGCACAAGAAAGAAATGATGGTACAGATAGATGCCATAACCTCGACTAGCTTTCCATACCGTCTCGCGAACACGTCAGGTAGCGTGAGTGCATTATCGACATTGATTTTGCGGGCCAAAAAGACGCCATTCAAGATTAGAGAGAGTCCGAGGCCAATCGGCAGGACAGCGCCGTCGTAAAAGTGATACTTGTAGGAGAGAGTAGTACTTCCGAGAATAACGTTTGAGTCGATCGATTGACTTGCCAGCGTAGCAGTTACCACCCACAGCGGAAGGGATCGGCCGGCGACGAAGTAATTCTCACTCTTGCCTTTGACAAAAAAGACGGTAGCAAATCCAATTAACACGAAGAGAGCAATTGCAGTCATAACTGCAATGCCAAACCCCTGCATGTCGTTGTTGAATAGGATGAACCAAGTGAATGTAAAAATTATTCGATTGGTTTCAAATAGAAATGCATACATCATTCGAGCATTCTACGAACAGCCGCTCCCTTAGCTTCATACATGCACTCACCTTGGCTGGAGGAGGCACTTCTTCGGCGCAAGGCAAAGCGCATACCGTTTCTTGGCAACATGATCCTTCAACACTGAATTCAGTGCTCGTATCGTCACCGTTGATGATTTGCGCCCATTGGGCATTCATAGACGAGTCACTAAAGCATTGACCGACCACACACTCAAACTGGACGAGGAGCCCGATGATGGACGGCAAAACCAGGTAGTGCATTGTTGTGATTTTTGTTTGGCTGAAACTATTTTTTTTTACTCCTATTAATTCTAAACTTGCACAACTCTTCTAATTGCAATTGAAACATAAAATAATGAGCCACCAAAATGGTTTTTAGTTTTTACCCAGTTCACTATCATACTCATCCTATTACTCTAGAGAGGTATGGTAGTAGTACAGAAATCCACCGATTACCGAACTTTTGCACCAATTTCAATTGCATAATCCACATGACATCACGTCCCCAATGCACGCAACATGATATGGTAATAACAAACACAACATACTACATTGATACACATTGTGAGCACGAACCAATGCAAATAACATACTCCTAAAACTGCTGTAAAATATAAAAGAAGAAGATAGCAGTAGGTACACTCTCCACGCACCCAGGCAAGATAAAATAATAGGAGTAGTACCTAACTACCATATCGCTGTTGGATGGTTGGATGGAAGTTTGATGTTCTCACTAAATAACATCATCTCGTCATCTCGACATAAGTAGCTAGTATCATCATTACCTCACTCTCTCTCTCGGTATGGTACAATGGTAGATAGTACCATATCGTAGTCTCCAAGAGAGAGAGATTATCTACTCCTCTCCCTCTCTCTAGAGAGAGATATCTCTCTTGAGTTATGGTTAGGCAATATATATAGAGTATTTTTTCTTCCGGAGATAGCGAAAAATAATTTGTTCTGCTCTAGATACTAGTTGGAAAAAGGGACTGGATAATACTAATGGTATTGAAAAAACTCTCTCTAGAGTACTACTAGATGCTCTAGGAAGTATCCAAAGGTATCCAATTTAGTGCCGAGTATATTTCAAGATTTTTTCTATCTTCCGCTTGAATCAAGCTAAGATACAAATATCATATCTATCGTATGTATGTATTATGTAGATACTCCGATATTAGATCTTCTTTTGACACCTTCGATTTCGTTTTTTATTCCAACCAGAAGATCGGCAGAAGATGATGTCCTTCGGTCGCCAATGCGATCTAAAATGATCGATGATGATGATGATGATGATGTGAGCAACACATCACTGCTCCTGCACCTCTTTTTGAAGGTCCCGCCCCATTCGTCGACACCGTCCATAGAATGCAAATATGTAATAGAGTAAAATATTATTATTGTTCACACAATCTTACAATAAAACGCAATACAATACCACATTATTAATATTAGTATCATGTCCTCTTGCGCTGCTCGCCAACTTTCTCGGCAACTGCCTCGGCTTCAGCGTCGTTGTGCTACGAAGGATTCCGTTGCTTCTTTCAATGGCCAACAAAAGAGGCAGCATCATCCTAGTCCCTTCGA
>JALLAR010001355.1:0-14461 GCA_036939335.1 Conticribra guillardii
CAACATATGTCGATCATGAGGTTAGTATTGGAAGAGATGAATTCTACCGGTGACACGTTGCTGATCCCACGATAACTTCGATCGTAAAAATCAAAGGTTGACATCTAAACCCACCAGGATAAAAAATACTACTAACAATACCAATAAATTTCACCTCCACATGACGAGCCGCGGACTCCATCGCGAATGGCCCTTCAACTCTTTTATTGTATGCCGCGCCACTGTTCTTCTCTCATGTTTATTATTATCGCCTGTCGCTAACACTCCCGCATGTACTATAGTTGCTGATCGTCGTCCCTCATACTCAGGACATGTTCTCCGCAACAGCTGCGAAATGAGAGGGAGGAGCAAAGAGGACACAACGGCATTTGTGCGGACGGTAATGAGAGTGGATGAAAAAAAAGAATTGAAAAATTGCAACAAGCAACAGGGGCTGTTGTGTGGACTTAGTATTTGCCATCGCAACTACCACACATGCTCCTTTCGAGTCCGACATGGATGCGCCCGTCCTCACCTCCCGTCCATACCATGTCAGCAGTTGAAAGTCCCAGGACGAGAAATAATAAATAATAAACAACTTTAAAAAAAATTGTTTTTTTTTCATAAAAAGGAATTAATTACTGTATTGAGGTATTATATTACCTACATCAGTACTACAGAGCTTCCAGATGACAAAAAGTGTTTTTATTCACCAAAACAAGTAAATTTGGTGGAAATGGCATTCTGTATCTGTATGAGAAGAGATATTCTCTTGATGGGGTATTTCTATGATGCGCCAAAGAAATGATAGATATCTTTTGCTTTGACAAGCATACTGATTATGAAGAGGTGCCATCTCAAGCCTCACGTGAGTTTCCACCAGAAATGCCTCATGTAGGTGCAATTGTGAACAAATTCAACTCTTATGGCGTGGAAATGATTAACAAACTCAACAATGGCATTATTTCTTATGTGGCAATCTATGTTGAGTTTACTGTAACTATGTTTGATTTGTGTTGAGACTCTGGTGTCTTGGCTGATAAATATGCCATTTTCTACCTATTGATGTTGATTATATAAATATTAGTACCAATTTGGTTCCACTGGTACTACATTGTTCCGATTTTTTCTTTGGAATTTATTAGTGAATATTGTTTTTGTAAAAATTTAATGAATACATTCTCTGTTCAAATTTGAAATTGGAACAATTTGGCACCAGTGGAACCAAATTGGAACAAAAATATAAATTACTTTGATGTGGATGGTCAAATCCAAGTTGCTTTATGCAAGAACTTTGCAGATTGCAAGACCTTTGCTGCTATCGCCACATCAGAAATTGACCCTTCATAAGTTTTCAATTGGCTGGGAAGGTTAAATTCTTGCAATATGGACCAACACCAACTCATCACGGTGATCTTTTGATCCCTAAATTTCACATTGATGTTATGGACATAATTGTGAAAGAAGACAGCATTTCCAGCATGACGAACTGATGATGAAGGCAAAGGATTAAACTGCATGTGCAATGGGTGATACTGATACTGTTATTATGACCGATTTTACTGGAGAACAAGTTCACGACTTGCGTTCTTGCATCTTGCAACAAGGCATTACAAGGACAAGATGAAACTCCAATGGTACTGTCTACATGAACCCTATTGGCAAACCCAACTGGCGAGAATATTACTTTGGTGAGAACTATCGGCGTCCCTTTGAAATTAAAGCAGATTACGATCCTTTGAATTTGAATGTCTTTGTCTTTGGCAACCCTATGCAAGTTGAACCTCCGCCCACAAAAAAGTCTGCTTCTGTCCAATCTTCTTTGTCTGCTTGAAATGATGATGCATATGCTTTTTATGGTAGCATGCTTGGAAGCAATGATAACATTGCAGAAGCACCTGAAATATGAAGAAATCTCATCTTGTGATCATGATTTTGTGGAATGTGTATTATTTTGTGGGGACTGAAAAGTCTTAAAGATTCAATATTTAAAATGTTGCAATGAAATGAGTTGTTGTTTCTCACTTCGCTCTACATCAAAAAATAACAGCAGAGGATTTCTTCCATTATTCCATCTTATTTAAATGTAAAAATGCTTTTCTAAAAAAATAATGCTTGCATGTCATGGGCTAAAGTTCACACACTCTCAAGATTTAAAACGACATTTTGTCCCATCCAGTCCCTTCCTTGGGTGTTGTTAGGATTAGACGATGTGCTGTATGCCACGACGGGATCTGAACAATTATGAGAAAAAAGATAGAATAATTGGCAAAACATCGTACATTTTTTAGACATGGTTAAGGACTAGCGTAAAAATTGAACACAAATCTGTTTTCCTGACTACAATAATTAGACCAAACCACTTTTCACCCCACATCTCTAACTCACACTATTCGCGCCAGCTCCAACCGCCAATGGGATGTTTGGAATACTCAAATCAGGAAATTCTTTCTTGAATGCTTCCAGAGCACTCTCCCAAATGGCGGCATTTTCTGCACATGCCTCCTTCATCCCGCTGGCAATCACCTTCATACTTGAATCCCACTCCTGAACACGCAAAGAACCAATCCTGGCAACTTCACTCTGCAATCGCATCGCAACCTCATCTGCCTCCCTTGCGGATTCAGTAGCATATTCATCCATCATGGCCGCTTCTGTCTCCATCCTCTCCAAAGTTCCAAGTCGCCCCATGTGTTGCATACTCGTCTGATTCATCATGAGCTTCGCTGCCTGCGTATTGGCCTTCCCCCTCGCCTCCATCCTCCTCTTCAACGCCACCCTCCGATCCGCAAACGCCATCTGTTCATAACGACACATGCGATACTGACTAACAAACGGATAAATCGCCGCACCCAATTCCAATCCCAATCGTTTCGTGCGTCTCCCACATCGAAGCAGAGCCGAAGCCAAAATCTCCATCGGCTTACTCAACTCTCGATCACACCATGCCACATCCTTGGACAGCTTGTTCATCTCCAACCCCGTGGCACCAAAACGATCGCCCCTCTCCCGAATCAATCCCACCGATCCCTCAATCTTGGGAACACTGCTCGTCACCGCCCCAATCCTCCGTCCCTCATAGGCCGCCAACGCCAACACATCCGCCGAATCCTCCCCCGCCGCCACCTGCTGCGCCGTCCCCAACTCGGACAGCATTCCATCCACCGTATCCGTCGCTTTTTCCAACGCCGCCGTCCCCACCGCCGTCATCCTCGTAAACGCACTGGAACTAACCTCCGGCCACGCCGTCCCAATATGATCTTGCAAGGTGAGAAATAATTTCAATTCTGGGGATAGACCCGCATGGGGATGCTTGGCCAATGAGTTCATGTATACCCCCAGTTCTTGGGAGCGTTGCATGGCGAAATCGGAGGATTGACGTGCGGTGGCTTCTTCGATGGCACGTGCGGGGTGTTTGTCGGGGCGGGCGGGGAGGATGGCGCCGGGGACGGAGGTGCGGAGACGGTCTTCGAGGGCGACGAAGTGGCGGAAGCGGCGGCGGACTGCGGAGATTGGTTGGGTTGGTCCATTGTTAGTATTGTTGTTATTGTAATTGTTGTTGTTTTCGTGGTGTTGTTTGGAATAGACAGTCACGAGATAGGTCCAATGGGGAGGACCGGCGAACAATCCCGATCCCTGAATGAGCATGGGATCATCCACCACAATCTTTCCATAGAGTGGATTGAATGGTGCGGGGGGAACGTAATCTGTCAATGCACTTGGAGCTTGGGGAAAGGTGTTGATTCCCATTTGTTTGGATGCCATGTTGTTACTGTTGTTGTTGTTGCTGTTGCTGCTGTTGTTGTGATGTTGTCCTTGGGGAATAGTAGTATTGGTATTGTTGGCATTGCCATTCATGGCATTTGAAGCAGGGGAAGGTGCCACTCCACCAAGATTGACATCGTGTCCCACATGCATTCCTGCCAAGACACTGGGTTGAGGAGCAGCAGTGTTGTTATAGTTTCTCGATGGTGACGTGTTTGCATTATTGTTTGCTGATTGAGTAGCAGTAGCAGTACTACTACTAGTAGTGGTGGGCTGTCCCTGCATCTGACCAGCACCAGTGGTGCTGTAGTAATAGCTTCCCGCCATGGCATTCATGACACCCTGTTGTTGTTGTTGCTGTGGGTGTGGTTGATAGGGATACTGCTGATACTGCTGCTGCTGCTGCTGCTGTTGGTGTGGGACAGGAGGAGGTGCATCCCTTGGAATCTGACCTCCCAATCCCATGCCCATGGTCATGTAATCCTGATTTCCACTGTTATTGTTGTTGCTGTTAATGTTGTCATTATTGTTGCTATCATTCAAGTTTAAATCGTGCATAATTCCAGTGTCCGACAAATGTCCCTGCTGCTGCTGCTGCTGCTGCTGCAACTGTGCTGCCTCCATCACCAGTCTCTGACGCTCTTGCTCCTCCCTCGCCATGGCCATTTGTCGTTGCTGCTGTTCCGCTGCTGCTGCCTGTGCCTCCAAACGCACACGTTCCTGTTCTGCCTCTTGGGCATCGACGTCGTCAAAGAGACCGCCTCCGCCTCCTCCTGCTGCGGAGACAAGGTTGTCATCGTCATCATCGCCAAAGAGACCTCCGGTGGAACGTTCGAGGAGACCGCTGGTGGATAATTTGGACATGGCGGAGGATGCTCCGTAAGGTTGTGCGGTGATGGTGGAAGTGGTGCCGATTTGTGATGCGGGGGCGATTGGTGCCGTTACTGGATTGGTGCTGTTGTTGGTGTTGTTGTTATTGTTCTCTCCCAATAATTGACCCATTAAATCGGATCCAGTCGTGGCATCAGCGTCGTGAAACAAGGGCGCGGCACTGCCAGCGGCATCGTCCAACGATCCAAATAGATCGGCATCCGCCTCTTCTTCCGCGGCGACATCATCATCATCGTCGTCGTCTCCAAAGAGACTTCCTCCATTCGCACTAGTTTGTTGTTCCGACGTGGCTGCTGCTACTGCTGCTACGGCATTACCAGAGGAAGCAGCAGGGGCATTATCGTCGTCGTCGTCGTCAATCAAGAGAGACGACAACAATTCCGACGCCTTGTTGGTAGTCTTGCTTCCACCGCCATTGTCGGACAGGGGATTGGTGGGGTCGGCTCCTCCGAGTATTGTCGTGGATTCCATCATTGTTGCTATTGTGCGCGTGGGTTTGGTGATGGGGGATTGTGATGTGTGTGTTGTGTGGGAGTGTGTGGTGGGCGATTGCGGTATACTAGTATGGGATAGAGTGCGATTCACTGCCGACGACCCTTGGCCATGTTGTGAGAAGAATCCATTCGCTTCGGTAATCGTGCAAGATTTTTGAGTCATGTTTGATCCAAATAGGTACTAACTGTGTCCAGCCACAATCACTCAAAGAATTTACATATTATGTAATTTGTTAGCTTCTAATACCTATAATGCTTTAATATTAAATATTTAAGATTTTTTAAATCAAAGAAGATCCAAGATCATCTGGGCCGTACCTACTATGGCGTCTGGCCGGCGGGCGACCTGCTGGAGACGGGGCTTTTGTAAAAATTAACGACCAAACGCCCGTCTGGACATAATACAGTCCCCGGACTTTTCATGGATTCAGTCCCGAATCAGTCACGAATCATGAGATGCATACTTTCGCCTGGCCGTTACACCTTTTTGCCACCATCACCACCACTCACGAAAAAATATAAAAAAAGAACAAGGATTTTCAAAGAACAACATTATTATATTTTAAAATAAAAAATCAAACCAAAAATAACAATAATATCGTACTAGAGTAATCGATCAACATCAACCATAATAATAATATTGTCATTGACGGAAATAATAATAATATCATCATCATGCCTATGAAGAAAAAGTCCAAAAAGGTGGAAGAACCACCTCCGTCATCGAGCTCCGATTCGGAAGAGGAAAGTGTGTCTTCTTCCGAAAGTAATGCTAATGGTGAGGGTGAGGGTGAGGGTGAGGATGAAAATGATGTGAATGCTGACGATGCATCCTCTGGTTCTAGTGATGTAGAGGAGGAAGAGGAGAGTGGTTCCAACGACGACGACGATAGTGAGGAAGAGGAGGAAGAGGAGGAAAAGGCTGACACTAAGAAAAAGCGCAAAAAAAGCCTCGATTCCGCCACCACCACCACCACCGACTCCAAAAAGAAGAAATCCAAAAAAGAAACCTCCGACGCCTCCACCACCGAACCCGACGATGAAGGCGGCAGCAAGGAAGATAAACCAAACTTCTACTCCAAAACCGAAGGCCAATCCAACCTCTTCTCCTCCCTCCCCCTCTCCGACCAAACCCAAGCCGCCATCTCCTCCATGGGCTTCACCCGCATGACCCAAATCCAAGCCATGTCCATCCCCGCCCTCCTCTCCGGAAAAGATTTAATCGGAGCCGCCAAAACCGGTAGCGGAAAAACGCTCGCCTTCCTACTCCCCGTCGTCGAACTACTCCACAATGCCAAATTCGGAAGTCGCAACGGCACCGGCGCCATTGTCATTTCGCCCACGAGGGAACTCGCCATGCAGATCTATGGAGTGTGCAAAGATCTCGTCAGCAGCGGCAAGCATCATCAGACGTATGGGCTCATTATCGGAGGGGCCAATCGACGTACCGAGGCGGAGCGTTTGGCCAAGGGCGTGAATATTGTGATTGCCACTCCGGGACGATTATTGGATCATTTGCAAAATACCAAGGGATTTATCTATCGCAATCTGTTGGCGTTGGTGATGGACGAAGCGGATCGCATCCTCGAACAGGGGTTTGAGGATGATTTGCGTCAGATTATTAAATGTTTGCCGAAGCGACGTCAGACGATGCTGTTTTCGGCGACGCAGACGAAGAAAGTGGAGGATTTGGCGAGGACGGCGATCGATACCAAGACCGCGGTGTTTGTGGAGGTTCCCAATGAGACCAATCTGGCGACTGCGGCGGGGTTGGAGCAGGGATATGTGACGGTGCCTTCGGATCAACGCTTTTTGCTGCTATTTACGTTTTTGAAAAAGAACAAGAATAAGAAAATTATGGTCTTCTTTTCGTCGTGTAATTCGGTCAAGTTTCATTCGGAATTGTTGAATTATATTGATATTCCCGTCATGGACATTCATGGAAGGCAGAAGCAACAAAAGAGGACCACCACCTTTTTTCAATTTTGTAAGCAAACTACCGGGACAATGTTATGTACCGATGTTGCGGCGCGTGGACTCGATATCCCGCAAGTGGATTGGATTATTCAATTTGATCCGCCAGATGATCCCAAGGAATATATTCATCGCGTGGGACGTACGGCTCGTGGTGAAAAGGGCAAGGGACGGGCGTTGCTCTTTCTCACTCCGGAAGAAACGGGGTTCCTGCGTTACCTCAAGGCTGCGAAGGTGACGCTGAACGAATATGAATTCCCCATGAACAAATTGTCCAATGTTCAGTCGCAGTTGCAACGTTTGATTGAGAAGAATTATTATTTGAATTGTGCGGCGAGGGATGCGTATCGATCATACCTGCTGGCGTATGCGAGTCATTCTTTGAGAGATATTTTTAATGTCCATGAGATGGATTTGGCAGCGGTGGGAAGGGCGTTTGGATTTACGGCTCCTCCGAGGGTTGACTTGGCGTTTAGTACCAAGGGACCAAAGGCGAGGAGGCACAATGGCCAGGTGGTGAATAAGGGAAAGGGCAAGGGTGGAATGTCAAATGGACATGCATTTAGTGGAAGTAATCCGTATGGGAAGAGGGAGGCAGGGGATAAGAGGCAGTTTACTCATTAAAATTGTGAGCAAAGAGGTGTGTAGAAAGTACGATAGGTCTTTGCACACACAATAAAGAAGGGGGGTGTTTCTTATTTTAAGGGGGGCAGTTTGTCATCAATGTATGATAAAAAATAATGGTCTGTTATTTGCATCACAGCAGAAGTTAAATATAAAAAATAGAACGTTGTTGTCATCCATTGTCGTACCACGCAATATCATACATCATATTGAATGCTTGCATATTGCTGGAGTTTGCTTAATTGGTTGTCGCATTGCTTTAGTCAACAGAGTGTAATGTCTTACCAACAAAAAAATGAAGTTCCTGCAACATCCACAGCACATAAAAATTTAAATGACTAATCATCATGGCATGATGATGACGTTTTTACCCCTACAATATGATGTACTATCCTATGTTGATCTCGGTTTTGCATTATTTATCTATAATAATAAATACAATTATTTTACCACTTTGCAAAAACAAATAATTATGTCAGAATTCTCATTCGCCATTTTCTTTTATTTGCCCAGTGCGAGAGTTTCTTTCTGACGATTTAAGCTTGCATCAAACTAGATAATTCTTTGTTGAAAAGTATCACATCTGACATAAATTAAATAATTAGCAATAGTCATTCAAAATGATCTGTTTTCATAATCACATCATGGCATGATGATGACGTTTTTACACCTACAACATGATGTACTATCCTGTGTTGACCCCGGTTTTGCATTATTTATCTATAATAATAAATACAATTATTTTACCACTTTGCAAAAACAAATAATTATGTCAGAATTCTCATTCGCCATTTTCTTTTATTTGCCCAGTGCGAGAGTTTCTTTCTGAGGATTTTGGGTTGCATCAAGCTAGATAATTCTTTGTCAAAAAGTATCACAGCTGATTATTGTTGACGTGTGTGCATCGTGCATTTCAAACAAATTTCAATTGGAATTTTCCACCATTTTCATTGAAACTTTTTGACTTTCTGCAAATCACACGCTGTTGAATAGTATTTGCTTTTCCTCCCTCCATCCATCACCCACCATCCACCATCATATCTATTCATTAAACTCATTCTTCAACTTCATATGCTCCTTCACCAACTTACTCACCGCCTTGAAATTCTCATGATCCGCACTCTCCAAAAGCATAAACGCCGCCGACTGCGCCGAGGTAATCCACGCCCCACTCGATTCCATGCGACGCAATGCCATTTCCCGATCGTATTTTTGTTGACTGCTCACTCCATCGGCGATGATGTGGACGTCATGTCCTTGTTCGAGGAGATCGAGGGCTGTTTGTTGGAGGCAGACGTGGGCTTCGATGCCTACCAATATATAGGATGATTTCGAATTGGTGTTGTTGTTGTTGTTCTTGTTCTTGTTGTTGTGGAGGGACTCCAAATGTTTCGACACTTCGGGAGTCATCATTGAAAATTTCTTCTTGTCAAAGACGGGGACCAAGGTCCCAATATCAGAGGGTTCGGCAAAGGCGTCGGGAATTGTGGGTCCAAATACCTTGGTGTATTGCTGTGTGGCGACAATGGGCATTTTCAACTCCTTGGCGACGGAGGTCATGAATTTGGTGGTGTTGACTACGGTTTCCATGCGGTGGATGAGTGGTCGGAAGAGTTCTTGGACGTCGCATACGAGGAGGACGGAGTTGGAGGGGGACAGTTTGCCGACGGCGCGGCGGGTGGCTGATAGGGCGAGTGACATTATTTTTGGGGGTTGTGGATTGGTGGCGATGGGTCGGGATGAGAATTTGTGGTGACTGTTAGTGGTGAATGCGGCGGCGCAATGTATTGAGCTGAGAATAGTTGTAAATAAGAGGAAATAGGCGATTGAAAAGAGGGGTTGTTGTAGTAGTAGTAGAGTGGATTCTTTTATGGCCATCTTCGCACTGATTGAGTTTATCCCATGGTCGTGGCGGCCGGCCGGCGATGGTTCAAGAAGGATATTTTGTATCACACGTAGGAATAAATATACTACAGAAATCTTTCGCGATCTTTTTACATCAGAACCGCACAAATAATAATAACAATGAATTAGAGGCCACCTGCCCCAATCAGCTCTAGCCTGACGCCACAATACTCATAAACCACAAACCAAACTCGATCCAGGACAACTCACATTCAGTCGATTCATAAAAATGGCCAAAGGAATCGACTATTCCAAATGGGATCGCATGGACTTTAGCGACGATTCCGATGACGACGACAACAATACGCCGCGTGTCACATCTCTAGAAGAACCTGGTAGAGTGACACTTCGTCCGGACGGGAGCGTAGAGATTGCTACCAACGTATCCGATGAAAAGAAATCCTTAGCAGCAGGAGCGTCAGCACCTTTTACGGCAGTAATGCCGTCTATGAGTAATAATGAGGAATTCAACAAAAAGAATACGAAAATACAACAATGGCAAGAACAGCTGATACATAATGGGGGAGAGCATTATTGCATGGTCAATATCGATCCTGACAAAATTTCATCTAAAGAAGAAAATTGCACCATGGCAAAAAATGAAGTGGCCACGACATTAAATACCGGCAAATCAATAAAATTACCAATCTACTGGTCACAAGACCGATACACTGCCACACTACGAATGGGATTTCCACCCACTCTATTTCCAAGCAGAACAATCCGAGTGCGTGTCACTGGAGCTTTGGAATATTCGGATCGAAGTTCGGCTGTGGGAAGTGGAAGAGGTGAATCATCATCCTATGGGACTATTGAAATTGTCTCTGTTTTAGAAAATTCAAAGGACAATCGCAATGAAAAGAAAAAAATTGTACTCTTGAAAGGAAAACTGCCGCGTCCTATTCATTTATTCCAAGATGAAAAAGAGATTGGATTTGAGATTGAAGACAATGTTGGAATTGAAACTATTTCTGATGAACAAGTATGCACCAAACTTGTGTGTATTGCGCTTCCAAAGGCGGTGCCAATGGAAGGTATGATAACTTGGTGGGATTGCGTAATGAATGGCTTTCCGCAGATTGACGTAGCTGAGATTAAGGATCGTAACGTTTCATTGACGGAAATTGCGGCTGCTGCTGGGGTTGAAGGAGGTAGTGATGAAGCAGAGTCATCAAAGAAGGAGGTATTTCAAAAGGCGTGGGAGGATGCACATGTGATCTTCCGAGAAAAAATGAAGAATAAAGAAGTGAAATACTTGGATGTTGACGAATGAGATTGATAGAGTGAGGGCATACATTATTCTGTGTAAATATGCTGAAATGATTTGATTGACAATCAAGTTTTGACCTCCAAATTTACCACTTCTTCTCTAAAAGCTGCTTAGCCGCTGGCGGTAAGTACATGATTCAACCGCGAAGTATTACACATCATATGCTGGAAACATTTCCGCTCATTTAACAAACAAGTTAGTCTTGGCATTATTGCATCATTTCTTTACATAAATTATTATTTTATTACACATAGTCAGACATAGAACAAACATCACAAACAATCTCCCGTCGAAAAGAATTGCAGTGAGAGCAACATTCGCTTGCACATCGTAATATTTCAAAGTACCAGTTTGGTCGTCAAACTTGTCCAAACTCAAATCGTCGTCTCCCAAGAAGTTGCATCGACATCAAACTTGACAAATTCTTGGCCATTCCAATTAGACATTGAACCGTAAAACGAATGATCGACGCTATAGAAATCGTCATCGTATTCCAACCGAGCGCCTAAACCACTCTTGGAAAAAAAGTCATCCTCGTATGACATTCGTTTCTTCGTTAAATGTCGAGCGTGATACATTATAAACATAGCAAACCAAAGCAGATACAGAATCGATGATAGTAGAGACCGGGGTGGTTCCTCTTGTTTTGAATTGCTCTTGGACGCCGATTGCTCTGATGCGACATCAGTTTCCGATTGGGACGTCGATGGTTCATTTTTCATAACTAAAAACATGCCTGGAATTTTAGTGGCGCCTTTCTTCAGTTTCTATGATTTCAATAAAAAGGGAAGTTAATGCAGCATTAGTCACAATTTAATTGAAGCACTTCCCAAATAAAGATTTGTTGCAACCGAAATTGAACTTACTCTTGTTTGAATATGAGGCGTTTGGTAATGAATGACTTGTACTTCTTCTCCATCGGGTCGATCAGTTTGATCAACATTAGTGTCCAAAACGAAATGCGTCCCATTCACAACTAGCTGAAACTGATTCTGACTTTGAGCGGCGCGATCATTGGAGTCCGGCACAAGTATTGCAATGGTCCATAGGAGGGAAAATGCAAAGACTAATCCAATAATTGCTGTCAATCCTCTATCTTGGTGCATATTTTACTTCTTGGTGGATGAAATGGTTATAGTGACAATGTAGATAGATATCGCGTGAAAAAAATAATGATTTTGCACTTTGGTATGATTATAACCATTTCAACAAAGTTAATGATGTGATGCTCATGCCGCGATACGATGCATGGATGCATAGTAGGTAATGTGATTTCTACGAAGAGCGTGATGGATGAGCGTGGACGTTTTTCGACAGAGCGAGATACTCTCTGACCACCTAAAGTACGAAGAGCACATACACGAGTGACAAATAATGAAAAAAATACAATACATCCCCAATCCAATGTAACGCGTTTCATTCTATGGAAACTAAGAAATGCCGAAACAGTCGCGGGTGGTTGAATTTTCAAAAATGATGCTTCTTAACACAAATGCACATCGAAAATCAAGAACATGAATTAGAAATGTAACTGCCGATGAGTTTTATCATACATGATTGAATCTCATGTGGTTCCATAAAAATCTCTAGCAATCATGAAGATGTCCTTTTGAGAAGACATAAACCCATCATAATCATCAGAGCATTAGATCAAATCCAGTTTCATATCTTCTCTTTAATCTGCGAAACAGTTACAATGCACAAAAGCTGGTACAAATAGAGAAGTGTCAACGTGATAAAGACTAACAATTATCTATTTATTCTTTATTTGCTCTCAGTGTTATGTAGCAATTTCTTCAATGCCCTGATCAATGTCTCTCCAACTTGTAGGAAACTCCCTCATATATATGGGCTTTTGCACCGGAATGTAGGTTCACATCTGAAGCACTCGTTCCTCTGCATCAAATCAAGGTAAAGTGAAAGTAGAAGGAGATAGAAGAGAAGCAACCACCATCAGATCTGATAAGTCTGGTTTCAAACAGATGCAATCGTATGCATGAAAGTGACAACAAAATGACGCACCGGGCGTGAAATAAAAGCTGTTCATGGTACCATCCTTATATCCATCCAACTTGTGTTTCGTAATATAGTAGCCTCTCATGCGGTTCACATACCCAGACAGTGTGGACCACCAAGTTCCATAAAACACACGAGATTTGAATGACACCAATTGATCAATCATTCCATAATAATTGGTATTCACGTCAGGAATGACATGGCGGAAGTCATTGAGAAAGACAATGTTGTAATGTTCTCTGTACGGTTCAAAAAAAATCTTGTCCTTCTTGTCGGTAGCTATATACATGGTTGCCCCTTGCGTGAATTCTCCCTTACTCAATTCATACAATTTTTTGGCTGGTAATTGCATCGGTGGGAATTCTGGTATACAACGAAAAGGACAAGATATTGGACAAAGGGATATCAAATATCAATTGACATAATAAAATAACTGCTTCTTGTTTCTGTAGCAATGTGACTACTTACGAAAGTCCCCTCTTCTCACATGCATTGCATCATATATTCCCTCTCGATTGGTAGAGTTATGCATTCGTGCATGCTCTCACGCCGCCTCAACAACTCGGGCAGCAGCACACACAATCTCATTGACATACCGCAAATGATCCCTGACAAATCGCTTTGACCAAAGATCTTGTTTCCAATCTGCAAAAAAGATGAAGGCATAAAAATGAGTCAACAGTCGTACTCCTGCATGCACCTTTAAGTGAATCAATTTACTGTCTTGTAACGGCTTGTCATAGATGCACACAGCATCCCTATCAGCGAGCATTTCTCTCATATGATCCGGTACAGAGGCATTGACTGGGGTAGGATTGCCATTGAATTCTTCTAACTTTGGTTTGGGTTTGCCATAGGAACCATCCATAATAGAGTGAAATGTATTGTTGAGATCAACAACGGCTTGTTCATCTCGGGAAGAAGGAATGGCAAGAGCACAATCCCA
The DNA here is from genome assembly GCA_036939335.1 of Conticribra guillardii. Taxonomy (NCBI): domain Eukaryota; phylum Bacillariophyta; class Thalassiosirophyceae; order Thalassiosirales; family Thalassiosiraceae; genus Conticribra; species Conticribra guillardii. Next base: position 13,865 of record JALLAR010001355.1, read on the forward strand.
GGGCTCCCATTCGGGAGTATTGCCCACTTGTCGTAAGTACTCGAATAATGGTTTCCTATCATTTCCATCCCATGTTGTTTTATTCTGAGGAGGATATGCAACTTGCTTTGTAATCTTATGCTTCAACACACCAGTGATGCCCTCATTCTTCAAAAAATCCTCCATAGTAATCACTTTAAATCCCTTATGCTCTACCGAAATGGCATCCAAATGAAAAAAGTTTTGAAAGCTAAACGTTGCCTTCTGTCCATCATTCATTTTATCAATTAAATACATGCGCTGTTCCGGAGGCAGGACCAACGTCCTTCCCATGGCATGACTCATGACAAGTGCTGTTTCCATTGCCATGCGTACATTGTTCCATCCGCCTTGATCGGGTTCGAACGTTAGATATTTTTCTTGCGCGGATGGATCGCACATGGGAGAAAGGTAGGAAGAGTCGGTAGGAATGTCTGACCAGAAAATCATCTCGTGGATGATTTTGGAGTTGGTGGGTCCTCGATGATCGGCGCAGTTTAGGCCTGAAACTGAGTGTGGAGAATTAATACTCCCTCAGTCCCAAAAGAAAATGTGGTTTGACTTTAAAATGAGGGATTA
>JALLAR010001357.1:0-18828 GCA_036939335.1 Conticribra guillardii
AGTATACCCCTGTCCTGACATGTCAAGAGGGAGGTACCAGGTTCCTGAAGTGTCACATGTCACAATCCAAATGACAAACTTTCTGTCCAGATGCCACATTTGGGTTATCATCACCAGCTTTTGTACCATTCTTTCCTGTTTTGAGATGTGACAACCGCCATCAGGAAAGTTATTAAAGAAGTAGTTGCAACCTGGAGTATTCATGCAATGCTGTTGGCATCCTGATGGAGTCTCAACAGTACGCCCCTGTCCTGAGGGAGGTACCATTTTCCTGAACACTCATAACTCTTGAAAGGAATGTAACCAAAGAACAAAATATATTTCAATGAGGCAATACAAGAGAGCAATACATGAAACTGGCAAAAGCATGCGTCAATCAATTGCTTGTCATTGTTGGTTGATGCAGAGCAGCTACAATACACAGGCTGTGTCTGTTAATATATCAACTCTAGAAGACAAGAGTATCGAGGATCGAATCATCATAAGATTAATCAATCAAGCTTTGCCCAGAGCTGAACCAGAAGAAAAATGTCAAACCAATCATGCATGTTTTATTTAACACCTTTTCAGTGATTTCTATTAGCAACTGCAATTTAAGCAGTTTGGATTTATTAATAATTAAGAAGGCTGAATACTATTGAAGGAACCTAGACTTCTTTTCAACAGCACTGGAAAAAATTCCTTCCATCAACCTCACCGAAATAAAACATTGACTTTAGTTCCCACCAGATTGATCCGTTGCCACAAATGAAGCAACTGCTTTTCTCAACGCAACTCCATCTGGCCCTGAATAATCCTGATCCAGAGCACTCGCAAAAACTGCCATCAATTGACCATCCTTCGACGCCAAAGTCGCCTTACCAACAGTTGTGCGAAATAATTCTGACACCCCCATCTCTTCCATTAACAGTTCTGGTTTTTGAACATTAATTTCCTGTCTAAACGAAAATGTCAAAGCCCCATCCGGAGAGAGAGACACGGAATCACGGTCGAGCACGGCTGCATTTTGTGTTCCGGGTTTATCTTTTTCACGACGACGGAGAAGAAGATTGACAATGGCTACAGGGTCTCCAATTGACGAGAAAGTGGAGAGGTCGCCAGATCCATCAATGCCTTCATCTTCGAGCAAAGCTCGTGTAGGGATTCTAGAGTTGGACAGGTTGAAAATCAGTTGTTAGTCGATACGCAGAGCATAATGACATGAAATGTGAATGCAGAACTGCCCAGAAATAAATTAAAAACCAATCTAAAATACCCACCTCTCAACAGCAATAACTTCTGCTTTTGACATGTCCCCCGCAGTAAAAATATTCCCCCCTCGTCTGCCCTTGCCAGTTTTGGCATCCGGAAGGTCTCCCTTCGCAGATCGTCGGATGGTAAAAAAACGCTGTGGCACATCAATGACAAACAAGGACGGGTTTGCAGTATCTACAAATCGCTTCATTGGAACTTCTACTGCGACTTCTTCTGTGGCTACATCATCTGATGCATATGCATTGTTGGTCCATGATGCTAGTGTTATGGCGGCGGCTGATTGGAGGATTTGACGACGACGGTCGGAAAGGCTGCGATCATTGTCGTGTGTCGCTTCGTGATGGCTGTGCAAGACGGTGCGGCTTGAAGGGTTACTTGAACACTTGAAACCAATGATTGGGGATAGTGGAGGTGCAAATGCGCTTGCTGTTGAGACAATGATGAGCGAAATGGAACATGCCAATGCCATCGGAAATAGTCGTGGCACCATATTTTGGTTGGATAGGGATATCAGATGCGATGATCGCGTGAGACGCTTGATCTCGAGATAATTGCGAGACGTTCGATCTTGACGATTGCGAGCAATGTGGTAGTAGGTATTCACAACGAGAGGCTTCAATGATTGCGAGATAGTACTAGATACCTCTAGATATCTCTAGAGGTGCGAGATTGCTTTCTGTTGTTGTCTCGTGTCTCGTGACACGCACAGTGTGAGGTCGGTTGTGTGTTGTGCTGTGTTGTTTTGTGCGGCTGTGCCTGTTGGCTGTTGGCTGTTGGCTGTTGGCTGTGGGCTGTGGCCCGACTGCTGGCTGTTGCTGTTGCAGAACTAAACTCTGATTCGAGTCGAGTCAATTTCATGTCGACGTGTTTCCTCTCTCTTCATGTTTGAAGATACAGAGTAATAGAGTAAATGAGATCAAAACTGGACCTCAAAACAGGTAGAGTACTACTTAGTCTTACTATTCTATTATTAGAATAGAGTATGATGATGTAACTAAGCAACGCGCCAACCTAACCCACCCAGCCATGGTCCATGAAGGTCCATGATATGCATTGCCTCTCTAGCCCAACGAACCTTGCCCTGCAAACATCCACCAGCAACGCAAGTCTATCAATGATCCTTTCATCGTGCCCATTGCTTCAATATATCATTCGTTATTGATCTTGACGTGGCGGGATCTGCGCCATTTGTATGATTGTGATTTACCCGAGTAGGATCATTGTCTGATCATTCCCGTGCGAACATCGTGACACAACTACCTGCGTCAAAGTGATGAGAAAAAAATATCGGATATTGCTGGAAACTACAATTCTCGTGTTGACAGGTGGGACTAATCATGACGCACAAACGCCGACAAAAATCGTCCACCAATCGGCGAATTAACAGTCATGACCACGAAACAAATCCTTCGCAGGTTACAGAACGTGACGAAATCAACGACAGCGATCTTGAAGGGATGAAACGATGGATTGAATCTCTCACCTTTGAATCCTTTGCCAACGCGCTGGAGTTTGACTTTCGTAGAGATGACGAATGTGTAGAGCTGTGTGGTGGGCAAAGCTGCGAGAAAACCCATCGGGATGGGAGGGATGGAAAAGAGTCTTCATCAAAGCGTCGAACGACGTTTGATTCTATAAATCAACCTTTTGCTCCAAAATCTTCGTCGGATTCGTCCAATGTTATGTCACAAGATTATAACCTTTTAATGGAAATGGCGTCACTTCAATCGCCGCCTTCGTCAACACGAAAGCAATTTAATAGAGCTGATGAAATTGATCATTGCTACGAATGGCGGAGATCTATAAAAGACCGGATAGAAAGGCCTTGTTGGTTTCATTGGGTTGTTTCAAAGTCAGGGAAAACAGATGGTTCGCCTGGTCGGCCATTTTTCATATCAGACTTGAAAAAAGATTCATCAAGACAAAAAGCAGGCATTGCAAAACGCGAGAAAAGCAACAATAGTTCTAAAGATACAAATCACAAAATCCTGAACGTCGGTCCAGCTGATAGTGATCCTCTTGCCTCCCTTGGAATTGGAAGTGATTTTTTACCATCAGAACTGTTGGATGTTTTAGCAGAAGCGGGGGTGAAACGATCCAATTCATCCTTACTAAAAACTTACAATGAAGCAGATGAGGTGGATGAGGCATTTGAATCGCTAGAAAAAAGTCAAAATGATAACCATACTCCTTCAGAAGAAGAAACATTCCGCATCGAGGCCCTACAGTGGAATACGAATGATGGGTTGCCACTTGTCAGTTCTACGGCTGATCAGCGAGATGCAGATAAATCAATCTTACTTTGGACTGCTTTAACATGGTATAGAGGACTTTCTTCAAACCAAAATGATTATTGTTCCCATTCGTCATCGCAAACTCTACCTCGATGTAGGCTGAATACCATTCATGACAACTCAACAAACAAAGATCAACTCAAGAAAATGGTTATTGACACATTGCGGGTGGCATCTCGTGGAAACTTGCTGTCAGTCGCTGGCACGAGAAAAAAATCTTTCTGGGCACCGTGGTTTGACCCAACTCAACAGTGGTTTTCTCTACCGATGTATTTATCGAGTCGGTTCGAAGCTGCCCTCTGGGATTGCTATTTTGAAAGTAACAAAACCAAATCAAATGGCTGCAGTGAGAAGAAAAGTGGTATCGTCCAATCCCTGGAAAATCTTGGCCCAGAAGAAATTGATCGTGTCTTGATGTTTGCAATGGGTTCTACGGTGAAAGAAGTCCTTCTTAAGGAATTTGACGCAATAAATAAATTATCCATGCCTAAAGATGGAAATCAATCATTTGATTGGATTCAGGACACTCTTTTGTGGAATATTTTTCTCTGGGATAGCACTGATATGTCAAAAATTGCTCCTTACGCGTCGGAAACCGGTACCGCATTAGAGAGATTGATATCATCTCCTCTGATAGAGTGGGGAACGACACGTTCTGAATTTAAATTGTTGGTTGTGAATCATTTGCATGAAGGTCTTGCACACGATGCCGAAAAGTCATTAATAGAATCTTTGTCCAAAGATGCAGGTGATGGTTGCAGTGAAACTCAAAATAACCTAGTCAGTTCGACGAAGGGGAAAAAGAAGAAAAAGAGACGCGCACAAAAGAAGCAGCATGATATTAAACATCAGACTTCTGAATCGGCCCCCGTCCAAGAAAGTGAGCAGAGTGTTGAAAGTCAAACATCGAATGATGATGACGACGACTTTTTTGTTGAACAAATTCTCCCGCATACACCGTCAGGGGCAGTTGCTAAGGCTATTGAATCTGAATTGAGACCCATTTTAGCAGATTCCTCTCCTGATTCCGACAATAACATGGACACCACTGCAGCTGTGGGGTTCGAGAAACATCTGAATAATGTTGTATTCAGCAATCTTGATTTACAAGACGTCTCTTCTAGCGAACTCGCTGGTTCTAAAATTTCGGGATTTCGAGAGAAAATTGGTTCTGTAGATAGCCGCCAAGGTGTAGATGACATTGAGGTGGCAACAACAGCTGTGATTTCAAACAAAGCGGATACAAGCGTTAACGCAGCTATGAATTTATTGCGACAAAAAAATCACGATGTTTCTCGGTCTCAGTCTTCAATCCAGTCACAACAACTTTGGGCGTCAAGAACGAGGAGGGATGCATTAGAATCTGGTGATCATTCTTCGTCATCGAGAGGATTTAAAGATAAATCGCCCGCCAAGATTATTGTTAGACGAGCAAGTGATGCAAGTCAAAAGGAGCTAAAACGGAGCAAATCATCTGATGGCGATTCGGCATTACAAAAGAAACTCCCATTTGGTAAAGCTGGAGAATCCTCACCTAGTAACGGGCTTTATCGGCCAATAGGACCTCAGTCGAACCACAAAAGAGTATCATCGTTTATGGATCCAAGTCAGGATTCTACGTGGCTATCTTCTGACTCCTCTCCCTTATTTCCACAAGTCAGCAAGAATGAGACATCCATTTTTGATGGTGCCCCTCTCTGCCTTTCGGGTGCACTTGATGGTTGGAATGGTGTGGCATGCCAGCAACAAAAAGAAACCAATATCTTGGCAGATCTGTTCAAAAATGATCGTAATCATCCAACAGTAGATTATGATCCCATCATGGCATCTTCTACTGCGGCTTCAATCGCGTCGTCCAGAGACGGGGAAGAAGACCCAGGCCTTGACATTGATAGTGATAGCGATGAGTTACCTTTTGACCATGACGCTGACGGATCTGAATCTATGCCGTCTGATACGAACAAATCTGTCCATTTCAAGAGTGTTAAACTGCAGGTACAAAAAGATCAAAATCAGACACATGAACACCCAACTGCCAGTTCCTCATTTGAGAAGCCAACGCCACTAATCTTAGAGCTCGCCTCGTCTGATCTGATTGACGTAGACCAATCGTCAGAAAATAGAAACCAGTCACCTACTTCATATACTGAATCCTATTCGCCACCGAGTACTGATCAATCAGCCACACCTCCTGCGCCGCCAACCCCTCCTCCTCAACTTTCGCCCATATTAGTATCTCTTGCGGACTTGGGGAAATTGAGAAAAGAAGCAGCATCAGGAGAATTCAGGGTAAAACCCGAAGGAATGGAGTCAGCAAATACACATCCATTGGGCAGTCTGCCTAGTCCTCTCGTCTTAATACCCGCTCCAAAACCCACTCTGACACCCAGCTGGTCGCGAGATGATCTCCGTTCGATTGACGAACGTCGCAAACCACCTCGTCGAGAAAGAGACGATCATCATTCTATGGGACATCGGCAAGTTGATGCACTGTTGAGCTATCGAAATGTTGTCGCACAATCTGTTCCGAGAAGGCCAGCAAGTTTGCATTCTCATGATGGTAAACAAAAGCTGAGAGACGATAATTATGTTGTTAAGACAAGAAGCATGACGTCGAGAACGGGCACTTGGGCGCCCGGGCCAGGCTTTCCAAGTCTTAGCTCGAGTGTTACTTCAATGCTGTCATACAAGGAACCAATGATCAACAAAATACTCCACCTTGATGTTGCNTAGCTCGAGTGTTACTTCAATGCTGTCATACAAGGAACCAATGATCAACAAAATACTCCACCTTGATGTTGCATGTGCTAGAAGCGAAGGCGCCCTTGAAGGTATTGATGATGCAAGTCATTGTAATGTTATTCCAAGGGCACAAACTGACGATACCATGACAAAAGACGGTGCAACTACAATATCTTCAGTGCATTCTCCACCCGAGGTTGAGCAAGTGTCAACATTAAGGGAAGAAAGAAACGCGTACAGAGATATCTGTCTAACTCTTGGAGCCGAGAATGCAAAACTAAGGAACCTTTTAGCTTCCAAAACATGTGCTTCCTCGTATCACCCAGCTTCTTTCGCTCATGAATCAACAGCGCCATACTTCTATCAAAACACTTCCGACCTTCAGTTTGTGCCTGCATATAATGGTATCTTTCATAGCACGGCTCAGCCAATTGTTGCGATGAGCGATGCAGGCGCTCATAGGGGTGATATGGAATCGTCAGCAAAAAGTGAGGACGGTACGGATATGCACCCTAGTGTTGTTGGGATTATTGAGAACCAGAATAGTGTCCCAAGACATGCGCGTGGAGATAGCGTACAAAGCTTAGGTCGGCGGCCGTCAGTTAGTGGGACCTATGCAGAGTCTGATACGTCCTTGGAACGAGGGCAAGAATCTCATGCATTTTCTGGATTTCGGCATGTTCATCACCAAGATTCGTTTTTTGGTCCTATGCCACTTCATGGAATGCAATCTCGACTTAGCAAAGATGTCAGTTGCTTCATGCGGGCTTTGAAATCACAATTGAAAAAGAACGAACATCGTCGAGAATGGGCGGTGGTCCAAATAACGAAAGCAGTGAGCGCATTATGGCCTCGCGCGCAAATAAAAATGTATGGAAGCCATGTCACCAAGCTATGCATTCCATCATCAGACATGGATTTTGTAATCTGTCTTCCTGCTGTGCATAAGAATGCCCCTGCAATGGCTCCTGGTGATTTAGAAGGAAGAAATGCAATCAATGAAACAAACCAAAAAGTTCTAGCGAGAAAGCTCAAGGGAGAATCTTGGCTAGACCAACGCTCGATCAAAGTCATCGAGCGTACTGCTGTTCCCGTCATCAAGGTCTCAACAAAAGACTCTCGTTCGCGTATAGTGCAGCTAGACCTAAGTTTTGATGCTAAGGAACACCATGGATTAGAAGCACTTGATATGATCCAACATGTTTTAGAGGACATTCCAATGATCCGTCCTCTCGTTCTAGTTTTGAAGCAATTCTTACTTGATAGAGGTTTATTGACTGCATATACTGGCGGCCTTTCCTCTTACTGCCTTTTCCTCATGGTCACAAGGTATTGCCAAGAACAATCGCCTTCGTGGAACGATTGTGGATCATTGCTGATGGGGATCCTAGACTTTTACGGAAACTGTTTCGATCCTCGTACAACTGGCATTAGTGTCCGCACGAGACAATATTTCTCACGAACTCAAGATGCGCATCATGCATCAGACCATTCCCCTCAACATTTCGCCGAAGCGCAAGGGTGGAACACACCAAATCAATATCAATTTCCTGACTTAGCGAGGCGAAATAGTTTCAACGAACGGGCTAAGCCGCCTCGATTTCAACCTCTGCATCGACAATCAAGCTTCCAAAATGCGTTTCAGCCACATATGCCTCAACATCCTGCACAACATCTTGACCAACCAAGATCACTGCATTCAGGAAAACCCTGCACATTTGATCCTATATGGGTTGAAGACCCTTTAAATCCAGGCAACAATGTAGGAAGGAACGCCTTCAGAATATTTCAAGTTCTGGTAAGATTTCGTCTAGTTTATGGTTCAGTCACATCATGAATTGTAGCTGACATCACTCTCACTTCCTTATTTGTTCTTCAATTCCTACCAAAGCGTGCATTTTCTGATGCTCACAGAAACTTAGTTGCTGCGCTTGAATGGGACATAAACTCTGCACACGATTTTGGAGACGATGCAAGTCTTGAATACCCGCTGCTCAAGTGTCTCCTTCAAAATGAAGACGTTTTCTTTGCAATGGATGATCCAATACATAGATAAATAATGGATTAGAAAGAAAACCTCAATAGCTTAGTATTGATTGCAATTTTTGTTTAAAAAGTATTGCCAATGAGCATGAAACTACTGCTCCGGTTACTACTGAAATTTCATTTTAATAAAATATGGTAGAGGTGGTGCATTACAAAGTGTCAATATTTCGCAAAATCCCTTCAACTTCATCAAAGAGCTGGGATTCTCGCTGCTCGTCATCTGTACTATCGATATATGCCTCTTCACACTTCTTCACACAAGGGCCGCCCACATTGTGATGTTCCACGTGTTCTTCGATCAAGAGACCTGTTTCCTGGTTTTGGCAGTGTTCGTTTGTAGTCAAATCCTCTCCAGAATGGTGATCATTGGCATGAACATTTTCAGTGTCGCCATCAGAAATAGGAAACGATACTGCAGATGCTTGCGCCACACCAATACCACTTGCATCTTCAACATTTGCGTCATTTGACTCTTCTTTCACATAACCTGCTTCCTGGTTTTGGTCGTGCTCGTTTGTCATGTGCTTCGAAGCTTCTTCAGAATAGTGATCATTAGCATTACTATTTTTGGTGCCGCCATCAGAAATAGGAAGCAATACTGCAGATGCTTGCGACACACCAATACCACTAGCATCTTCAACACGTGCATCATTTGACTCTTCCTCCACATAACCTGTTTCCTGAATTTGGCCGTGCTCGTTTGCCACGTACTTCGAGGCCTCTCCAGAATGGTGATCATTGGCATTAACATTTTCAGTGTCGCCATCAGAAATAGGAAACGATACTGCAGATGCTTGCGCCACACCAATACCACTTGCATCTTCAACATTTGCGTCATTTGACTCTTCTTTCACATAACCTGCTTCCTGGTTTTGGTCGTGCTCGTTTGTCATGTGCTTCGAAGCTTCTTCAGAATAGTGATCATTAGCATTACTATTTTTGGTGCCGCCATCAGAAATAGGAAGCAATACTGCAGATGCTTGCGCCAAACCAATATCACTGGAATCTTCTATACTTGCGTCATCTGACTCTTCCTCCACATGGCATGTTTCTTGAATTTCGCTGTGCTCGTTTGCCACGTACTTCGAAGCCTCTCCAGAATGGTGATTATTAGCATCACCATTTTCGGTGCCACCATCAGAAATAGGAAACGATACTGGAGATGCTTGCGCCACACCAATAGTGCTGGCATCTTCAACATGTGCATCATTTGACTCTTCCTCCGCACTATCTGGTGCTGAGCACATAGAGTCCTCAGAATATGGCGAATCCCAGCAAGCCCCATAAGACCTCTCGTTGAATAAATCTTTTAGTGGCCTCAACAGAAAAAACAACCAACGAGCAGACTCTGATTGAGTAAGTAAATGCATAGCGTAGTTGGTATCGCTTAGAGCATGTAGAGTGACGGGGTGCCTAAGGAGAATCAAAAATGCTTCAACTCCAAAATCTGGATCCTCTTTCAATTTTATGTGATAACCTAAAGGTCCAAGACTCAAGAAAGTCCAAAATTTGGGGTGAATTATGTCCCTCCACTTTGAATTGCTTAAGAATGCAAAAAGAGCTGATCTCAGAGTTAGGTAGAGCTTCGACACTGATTTTTTGCAGTAGGTTCTGGGGAACCCCAACCATTTTTCATGAAATGCACAATTCTCTTCATTGGAATCATCTCCGTCCAGTGTTACATCTTCCTTGGACAAAGACTTTAGATTTGATGTCTGAGAGCTCACAGGCCAATTGCAGACAAAAACGCGTTTTTGGTCTACTTCATCCAAAGGCCTCGAGTCACCAGTACAGAGTGAGATATCTTGTGATGAGATATCTTGTGGTTTGATGTGATCAAATTCATCCTCAATGCGTGGATCGCATTCAATGAGAAAGAAAAGGCAATCAAATTGATGAATGCTCTTGTTCTTCTCTTTTACTATGTGAACAAGATCGAAGAACTTTTTTGTGCACATAATATGTTCTGCTTTTGAATCGCTACTTGGAGAACCACATGTAATCATATCTTTTGAAAATCGAATAAAGAAAAATACCAGTAAATTCATGCAATAAAGATCATATCAATAAAACCATTATTTTCGTACAGCAAAATACTCACCGATAGGTCCGTGTTTCCTCACAAACTCATCTGGGTCCTCCATCAGTTCATCAAGACTGTCATAAAGCCCAGTTATGTGAGAAATGCNTCCTCACAAACTCATCTGGGTCCTCCATCAGTTCATCAAGACTGTCATAAAGCCCAGTTATGTGAGAAATGCCGTCATTGTCTTTTGTCTCCCCGTAGGCAAAGTCATGATTTGAGCGATATACATGCTGGGCCACACGATCTTCTTCTACATGAATCACCTTCTGTGTGCTAATTTTCAAATACTTCAAAGCTGCCGTGACGCTTCCAATGCCACCATTTATGCTCAAAATTACTGCATCGCGTTTTCTTTCTGATCGACGTTGGAAACAACGACGAAAGTTCTTTGGATCACAATCTTTAACAGTTACACCGGATGGTTTTGTGTCCTGTATGGACTGTGTGATATATTCTCCCCTGATATCCCGTTCAGCACTCGAATCACATATTGATGAATCTTCTTTGTCCTCTCCCATACAATCCAATAACTCCTGCTGTGCCTTTCCCGCAGGAGAAGCAAAGTTTTCCACATCATCATTAGTTTTGCAACCATGGCAACAGGGACGATGAAATTTCACGCCATTTTCACAGTTTCGAATTTTTCCTTTTAAAGGATGGTCCCATGGACATTTGCACAGAAAGCAACAAAAGTCCATCTCCTTCATACATTCCAAGCAGTCGTCATCCATTTTAAAAGTATTCAGACAGGTCAAGCCTCTTTCCTGCTCAATGCAATCTTGTATCCAAACACCCATGTCAGTATCATTCTTACACTTCCTATCCTTCTTTTTTTCCAAGTACTTTTGAGCGAGATTAGGGAATAGAAACTCTTCGTGCTTAATCCAAGTGGTGAATGCTGAGTCGTAGTTCTTGTTCCTAGGATTTCGTTTTCTGGATGTGCTCGTTATGCCTTGTTTCGAAACTTCATCCCACCTCACTAAGAACTTGCGACCTCCAACAAAAGTATGGTCAATAATCTCTGGTGAATAATTAACAATTAAATCCTTCTCTGAGTGGCGCAAAATCTCGTCTCCGTTTTTCTCTGCCGCCTTCATGTCCTTTTCGTAAGCATTCATCTTTGCTGCCTTCATGTCCTTTTCATAAGCTTTCAAAAGCTCGTGCTTCTTTTTCGCATTATTGCTTTGCTGGGCTTGACGAAGTTTTTGCTTCAAATTTTTGTTGATAGTAGCCTTTCCTCCACCCCTAGATTTTGTTTTCTTGGACGAAGAAGAAGCTGCTTTGGCGGTTGCAGACTTTGGCTTCGATGCACGTGAAATTACACTTGAAGTGTGCGCAGTTTCGAATACATCATCACCGTCACTTGATATGTCTTCGTCTTCTAGTATAATGGGTTTGTTGGGAGCCTTTCCTCCGCCCCTAGATTTTGTTTTTTTGGACGAAGAAGACGCTGCTTTGGCGGTTGCAGACTTTGGCTTCGATGCACGCGAAATTACACTTGAAGTGTGTGCAGTTTCGAATACATCATCACCGTCACTTGATATGTCTTCGTCTTCTAGTATAATGGCTTTGTTGGGAGCCTGTCCTCCGCTCCTAGATTTTGTTTTGTTAGGCGAAGCTTCCGATGCACCATCCGAAAATTGACTGGAGTTATCATTGTCAAACATGACATCATCATTGTCAATATTTGATGCGGCATTCAATGGCGTCGTAGATTTGCTGGGTGTTTTTTTCGTTTTCTGCATTTCCAACTCCCGTTTAAGCTTTTCATTTTCAAGTTTCTGTTGTAATAATCTATTCTCCAATTCAATTTTTTCAAGTTTTTGCTTCATTGTTTCGAATTCTGAGGTTGGGACTGCTTGTTCTATTGCTTGCGGTTGATGGGGTAACGTCGCAACTGGTGTTGCTGCTACTGATGCTGCTGCCAATGGTGCTGCTGGTGAAGCATGTGCTGCTGCGACTTGGGTTGAAAATGTTGCCAAGTCTTGCGACATTGGATTATTCCTTGCTTGCATTATTGGATGTGATGGAATTTCCACTTCTCGTTGATTATTGTATTGGGCTTGGTCCGAATAGTGATTGCGGCTATACATGGATGACTGAGCTGGATGATGGTCAGAGCATGAACGATTAGGGGAATACCTTCGTGCACGACCCCCATAATAGCTGCGGTTAGAACCATGATCCTTCTCATTTCTAGAACGCTTTCGATACGATTCTTGAGAATGGTTATCACGTGATTCATTTCTGTAGTGATGGCTGCCACTTTGTCCGCGGCGATTATCTTGACGAGGGTGATAATCAGTTGTGGGATCACGTGGGTGTTCTCGTCCCCGATAATTATTTGGCTCGTCGCCACCGCGCCCATCAAAATTATTCCTGCCCTTTCTTAATGTTGCTGATGTTGTTGCTGCCGTCTGTAATTGTATTGGTGGGAATATCCTCGGTCATTTCTTCCGTCGCCATCCCTTCGATCAAATTCAAAATTGGCATTGTCGTGACGGCGATCACGATGCTGTTTGCCCGAATCTTGATGTACCCTCCTAGACGATATTGAATCGTTCCTATTCGAGTTACAACCAGATGTCAAAGTTTCGCCACGCCATTGATTTCCGCCATCGCCACTTTTGCGATTTCCTGAAATTTGGATATCTTGATTTTTATTTTGTCCCTTCTCTGTGCGTGCACCTTCCGAAACTTGTGACGACGAGCTCCGTGCCGCTGCAGAACCGCCGCTGCTTCTTTGGTGCGAAGCAGAAGTGACATTGATTTGAGAGTTGGCGCCAACGTTGTCATTGAAAGGCGGATAAACATGGCCGCCCCCGTCAACGCCCCCAAACTTCTTGGGATTGGCTGTGTGGAGTGTCCGTGCCATCTGATCGAATTCACATAAAAATCTCAAATTCGTTTTGTGCATTGCCTCGGGACTTTCACTTGAACTGAAGGAAGACTCGGAATTAGCGACAATTTGAAAAAAAATCTCGTTGAACTATCTTCACTATTTAAATAATATTATATCTGGCGGAGCTCGTACATCTCGCGCGCGACTAAACAAAAAGAGAGAACTGATTTTGTTTTGTTTTGTTCACTTTTCGTATCGCGCCCCTTCTGGTTCGATTTCCCATGAGGTTTGCGCTTCGTGAGCTCGGTCGGAGATAAAAATTTACAGAATACCCCCACACGAGACGCTGTCAAAAGTGAACAGCAAAAGCGATGAGCTTGTTACCGGTTACCGCCAATAAAGCGTGACAGCAACATCGTCTTCGAGCCACAATGAGGACGGCACTAATGAGGAGAACTCCGCTCAATTCCCTCAACATCTTCATATCGGAACGCAGAGTTCATTGCTCCTTGAGAGGACCACTTGTCTTGATACATCGCAATAATCACACCGCATCAGCATGCAGTGGCGACGACGATCGCCGCCAATGGCAACGACGTCGTGTAGTCATCACAGGTTTGGGCGCCATCACTCCACTAGGTCCCGATATGGAAACTACATGGAAATCAGTTCTCCAAAACCCATCAAATGACACTAAAAACAACAATCAAAATAATGGGATAACAACATTGTATCACGCATTGCAACAACAAAATTTATCACCCGCTCAATTTGAACAGGAATGGCAAATATTGCAATCGTTGTCCTGCCAGGTGGCTGCCTCTGTTCCTTCAGATTGGATATCCAATCATCCCAATGCACCAAATAATTCTTCCGCGCCATGGAATGATGGGAGAACCTCGCGATTTGTGCAATTGGCATTGATTGCCGCAAAAGAAGCAATTGCCTCTTCTGGATTAGATCATTGGTTGGGATTATCACAGAATAATTCTGATGCAGCACAATCAGCAGCAATCAATTCAGAAAATGAAAAATATCAACAATCAAGGAATGATGAAAGCAATGCATCGATAGATCATAATGAAGAGTTAAAAATAATTCACCAAAAACGAAGAGAAACAATCGGTGTATCCGTTGGTAACGGCATGTCCTACACAAGAGATATTTCCGTGGCTTCGTCCACCCTTCGTTCCTCCCAACCTCCCAGCAAAGCCCATCGCAAACTATCCCCACACTTTGTGCCGCAAATACTCCCCAATTCTCCTTCTGCGCGAATCGCTATCCATCATCAGTTAATGGGTCCGAATCTGTCTCATTCGGAGGCATGTGCCGCGGGAGCGTGTGCCATTGGTCATGCTGTAGAATTGATTCAAAGTGGGAGGGTGGAAGGTATGGTGGCGGGTGGATGCGAGAGTGCTGTGGAGGCGTTAGGGTTGGTTGGTTTTGGGAGATTGAGGGCATTGAGTTCTGGAGGAGGAGCAAGTGTTGGTACTGACAATAATGATGCAGCATACAAATCGTCTCGGCCATTTGACTCCCAACGAAATGGTTTTGTATTGGCAGAAGGAGCAGCCATGCTTGTATTAGAAGAATATCATCATGCAGTATCTCGTGGTGCACCTATTCTTGCAGAAGTCTTGGGAGTGGGATATAGTGGTGATGCATTTCATATCACTGCTCCTGAAACGGAAGGGAGCGGTGCTGCTAGGGCGATGGTGCAGGCGGTGGAAGATGCAGCCCGTAATTCTTGCCAGGAGTCGGAGGGGCTAAGACGCGTTCGTGATATGAATGATGTTGATTATATTAATGCCCATGCTACATCTACCCCCATTGGGGATGTGTCGGAAATCCGTGCTATAAGGTTGGCATTGTCAAGTACTGAACATAAAAATTTGAAGAATTTAAATGACGTACCATTGTTAGTCAGTAGCACAAAAGGAGCTACAGGTAAGCAACATCATTTTTTCAGTTCTTCTTGCTTTCTGTTGCAACATGCTTTTCGACATATCAATTAAAATATTTACTCCAAAATTCAGGTCATTTGCTTGGTGCTGCAGGTGCGATTGAAGCCGCCTTGACGGTCCTGGCAGTGTCAAAGAATACAATTCCTCCAACAAGAAATCTGGATACGATTTCAGAAGATATTGAGTTATTCCTTCAAAGCAAAAATGAAGACAGTGATGGTGCACTTAAAGCTCGGTCTATCGAACTAGTGCAGAATGATTCAATATTACGAGACATCAATGTGGCGATGAGCAACAGTTTTGGGTTTGGGGGTACAAATGTGTCATTACTGTTTGGCAAAACAGCGCTATGAATAAATAATTAATTCAATTTCGTAATAGTCGTCTGAGTCTCCCTCGGAATACTCTAACTTTTGGAAAAGTTTAGAAATCAAAATTAATCTTAATATTTTAATATAAAGTTGCTGTTATGCAGTTCCCATCACATTCTCTTTTTCCTTTTTCTACTTTGAGAGATTAAGATAGTGGAAACTAAGGAAACAAGAATAATTTTACATCATAGCCGCTGACTTAGCACTAACTCGTCTCTTCTTTTTCACTGGTTCCCTCGAACCCTTAACATTACCTCTTCTCTTTGCGGATGCCACTCCTGAATCATTATCATCTTCATCTTTCCCCATTGACTCAGGTAAGTTGACCTTATTCGCAAATAACCATCCTCCCATTTGATTAGTTTTGGCACCAGAGGTACCCCCACCAGCGCCAACCCTTGCAACACTTGGAGGACCCAAGCCTGGCACCTCCATATTATATCCTTTCTTCAATGCCAATGCCACATCTACAACATCTAAACAACTCGAACCACGGTGTTTCGATAATCTCATTGCATCTTTTGTGACTTTATCCAAAAATGAATCTGCCAATTCAACCAAACGTTCCTGAACTTCAGCATCCAAATTGTATGACGGATCAATGGAGCGGCACAAATCATACAGTTTTTCTCCCAAGATAGGAGCAGTGGATGAATCTCCATGTTTTTGAGCAACAGCTGTGCTGCTTGCATTATTTTTCGAAAAAAGACTGACAGATTCTTTTCTTGCAGGTTTAGATTGGGCAGAGGAGGTGGAAAGTCTGGCTTCCGACCATGATGGTTTCGAGGTTGTTTGTTTTTTCTTTTGGACCTTTTCTGTAGGAGCTTTAACAGCTGCGGATGTGGGTGATGTTGTAGTCGCCTGTTGTTTCTTTGCAGCAGGCTGTTGTGTCTGTGGCTTTGATTGTTGCTGCTGCATTTTCGGCTGTTGCTGTTGCTGCAGCTGTTGCTGTCGCATCTGTTGCTGCAATTGCTGTTGCTGCAATTGCCGTTGCTGCATTTGCTGTTGCTGCATTTGTTGCTGTTGCTGCAATTGCTGTGGTGTGAAGGTTGGTGACCCTTGCTGAGCGAGTGGATATTGTGAAGGTTGCTGTACTTGCTGAGTAGAAGGTGGAGCATATGTTTGCTGCGGCATTGTCTGAGACGTTGAAAGGTTGGAAGGACGCCGCTGATGGGTGGTTCCAACTATGGTACCTTCTACAGCTGCAGGGGCGGACGATGCATTGAGAGTTGCATGAGACATTCCCAGTGCAATTCGGCGCGCGGCTGCATGCCTTTCCATTTCATCTTTGGCATTAATCTTTTGTGATGCAGGACTGCTGACTGGTCCAGCAGCAACGGAAGGAGGACCTCGTACAACCGATCCCGCAGGAGGGGGGGGTTGTCCAATCCCAGGTTGTGGGCCACCAATGGCATTTCCAGTGAGTGCCTGGGGTGTGTATCCTGCCGCAATACGAGCAGCATTTTGACGTCGCATGGTTTCAGAGTTAGGAGGTTGATGGATGGTTGGAACTGGGGCTCCTGTAGGTGATGGTTGTGGTATGGGTTGACTCAGTTGAGCATTTGTTTGTGAAGGTCGTCGAGACATGTTGGAAAGATCTGTACAATTAATTAATGAAGAAAGAATCAGAAAGGGAGAATTGGTGAGAAAAAAGAGTTGCTAATTAGATAGCTCGTCTACAATTGCATAAACTCGCTTCATCAAAGATAAATTAAAAAATTAAAAGACGAATCATGACGCAAAAGCTACACAAGCAGCAAAGTGGAATTAATTAAATCTGTACTTTGCGGTAGCTGTAATTTCAATATGGTTGGAAGACAAAGTTCCCGCCAAAACAGTGTAGATGCTCAAAAAACAAGGATGAAAAGAGAATAATATCTTTTAAACAATCGTTCAAATGAATGGCCCGCACGATGTGTCAAAAGCGTGTTATGAATGAACAGAACAATATTATTTTTGCTTCAAGAGCAAAACTCAGCCAAAAAATAATTGGAGCACACAAATGCAACAATCATAAAGGACTCGTCTGAGCACAGTTATCACTGTGATTGCCCTGCAGTTATAATCATTGCGGCATTGATACAAAAATATTGCACAAACTCACCCTTTCCTTTCGACTTTCCCCCAGGCAAACCCACTGCAGGAACCGGTTCCGCGCTAGATGCCGCCGGCCCTGGAGCAACAGCGGGACCCATCGATCCCATTCGACTCAAATCCTTCCCCTTGGGTCTACCAGAGGGGGAGGGGTTCCCTTCCCTCGGCGATGAAGAAGGGGCATTAGTAGATACTCCCGGAGGACCCGTTGAAGGCGAGGAGGATGGAGGAGCAGTGGAGGCCGCAGTAAGACGCGAAAAATCCTTTCCCTTTTTACCTGGCGTGGATGATCGCGATGTGGGGGAGCTGGGTCTATCGTTGGAGGCTGCAGCAGGCGCAGGCGCGGGTGTCGGCGCTGGGGTCGATGCCGCGGAAGAGGAGGCCATGCGAGCAAAATCTTTTCCTTTTGGTTTGCTCAACATTGCTACTGAGACAGCGGCAGCAGGGTCGGCAGTTGGTGCAGGGGTGGAGCTCGCGCTTTGGTTGGTTAGATCTATGGAGATGGCAGGTACCCCCCCTTGTGGTGCGATGTCTCCGGAGGACGACATGGTGCTGTGAAAAAAGTACTAGGAGTACGTACGATGTGCGTCAATTTCGACCTTAGTTTACTTGTCTATACGTAACATAGGAGGGGTGACATCCATGTCCGTACTATAGTACAAATATGATTATCATATCTGGCGGACGGACACTAACTGTCTCGTGTTAAGTCGAAAATCCAAGTACCCAGGTACATAAAATGGAACACTCCGGCGGTCGGACCGCGTACCAGGGGACAGAGAGTATCTTTTCCAAATCGTGAATCACGAATCAGGGCGTCTGCGTGCGTCGAGCGTGAGACCTGAGACCATGCAATTTTGTCTGTCATCTTCCGTCATGTCCAGAGTTTTCAGTACCTAGGTACAGTACATTTTTTGTCCTGGCGGACCGGACATGAACCATGGTCCGCATTTTCATGCCCATGGCGGACAAAAAAAGCGTACCAGGGGCGGTAGTATGTTTCTACATACGATGTCACCCCTCCTCGTAACATATTAACTCTAAACTAATAGGCTTCTCCCACAAAACTTTGCGTCGGACCAGGAGGGGTGAAGTCAACCCTGCCGGCAAATAAATACGTACGTATGAATGAAAT
>JALLAR010001358.1:0-13464 GCA_036939335.1 Conticribra guillardii
TCTGTTTTCAAACTGCTCCATACCCTGGCCGCGGTATAATGTGTTTAGCGAGCAAGGTGTGCCAAAAATGGCACCGGTATATTTTTTTAAGGGGTATTAACGAAATGGCGTTAATGTTGCAGATTGCTGTGGATCAAACTATTTCAAATATTAATATTATGCTGCTTGAATTACTCATTGCTCAGACATCTGTGGATAGACGAGGTGGGCAAATACCCATCTCGCGCAATATATTAGACACTGGCCCTGACCCATCCTGAGCATCTAATGAACTCAGCAAATTTGATATTATTGTCAGGTCACCAGTGTTGGCATCGTCCTCATCGCATGTATCCTCTGATGCAATGCTGAGTTTTTTTATGGATGGGTCAGATGCAACAGCTGTTCTCAGCTCGTGATCCATTGCGTGCTGTGAGAAAGAAAAAAAACAATGATTTCATTAAGTAAACAATGGCTTTGATATTGTGCTGGATATTTATCGAAGAATACTCACCATGATATTTTTCAAAGACCAAGGGTCCGCATTTGGGGTTAGTGTGCTATCAGGCTCAAAGGGGTTGTTTGAATCACCAACATTGTTGCCGTCACTGCTATCAGAACCGTCATTGATACTTCCATCGTCGATATCTTCTTCAAAAAAGAATTTTGAAATGTCCTGATCCATCGAGTCATGCTTCTCGTCATGGTCGTATTGCATATTGACAACTTCTTTAGAATGACTTAAATTTTCATTAGCACGAGGATTGCTTTTGCCCCGAAGGATGCTGTGTAAGAGGTTCATAAAAACACGTGGATTTATGTTCACTTCCTGAGACATGAGACTATCTGGATTGTTGAGAGTTCTTTTTGATTGTGAAAATGAGGATGATGGTATCTTTTCGGTTTTGGATGTAACAGCACCTTCCAGCTCGCCTTCACCTTCAACAAACGATCGAAAACCATCCAACATTGTGTTCAATGAGTCCACATCCTCGTGTTGATTTTTATTTGAGGAAGATCCGGCATTTAATTCAACGTCATCTCCTCCTTCAGCGCACGTATCACTATTAGATAGGGGTATTTTTCTACGGCTTCTCTTCGTTGTTCTCCGTGGCTTGTGTGTGCTACTATTGCTCTTAGACTCATCATTCATTTTGGAAGACGACAAGTTCCTCATTTCTGCATCCAATTCTTCCAATGAGTTCACTTCCATCCATCCGTCATCATCTACTTCCCACGATCTTGGCATTGGGAAGAAATCTTCCTGATAGTTTTCACGCATCCATTTCAGTGCAAGTTTCAAACCAGATTTGGTTATCTCATGCAATGATATACCTGGTCGGGTGACGGGACATGGTTCTGCCCATGTGGGTTTTGACAATTCTGGATGAAATACAGGACATTTCGACATGTGCTGAAGCGAATGAAGAAGAACTTTGTCGCATTCGCCACGCTGATTGCAATTACCATTTGGACCTGCTTGCCATGCATTTTCAATCCATGGAAGAGAAGATGTTGTTGTGTCTCCTCCACTTATGAACGCCCTGCTAGCTTCTGCATCAATACGTGTCCAGTAGACGCGCAACCGACGTTCCACCTCTCCTAATGCTTTGATTGCAGCATCTTCTTCCTCAATAAAAATCGTTTCGTTCTTGGAATGGAGGGCCTTGTTACTTGCATCGCCAGAAGCAATAATCCAATCTAAACCAGCACACAGCCGTACTCCAACATCTACAGCCCTCTGAAAACGATTCCCTCGTGTAGGCGTACCTCCGTTTCCTGTCACAGGTTCCTCAAAAACTGATTGACGTAATTGTCGCTGAAATCTATTCAATTCCACAGAACGGTATTCACCAGGTAACGGAAAGGAGGGCACGCATCCTCTACCAGTCACTAACTCTGCATAGGTGGTGCGTGTTAATATGATGGGAAGGATCACGATTTGTTCGTAGGGAAAATGTTGACCAAGTTTTGCTGTCTTGGTGGATTCTCTGTGTTTGTTGTGAGATGGTTGCTGTAGCGATTTCCGATCTTGGGACTGTACATTGTGGGATGATTTAGAATTGTCATTTTCTGACGTCGCTCTTTGTTCCTCGTTTTTGTCTGCTTCTGCAAGTGAATCATTATTTGGTTTACTGGCAGCTTTCTTCTTTTGTGGTGTCCGTTCTTTCAGATATTTGGGTGCGTAATTACAAAAGGAATCCACAAGCAATGGTGCCAAAAAGGGATGTTCTTGTAAAAATCGTGCTACAGTGGCAGGCAGTGCTACTGCAGCAACATGCCAATGAGGACTTATGAGAGGATCAGTTTTATTTGCCTCCGATCCAATTTGTCTTTTCGTTTGTAATTTGTAGGAGGTTCGATATAATCTGTTTTCAATTGCACGTTGAACATCATCAGAAGCTATAGTTATGGAACCTCCCAAACCTTTTTGCGAAGACTCCATCAATGTCTTAAGGGCATCTCTTTGGTTTAACTGTGTCGCATCATTCGAATCCATAGAAGCCGAATCAACAGCATTGCCTGAGGAAGGAGGAATCAAATGAACTTTCCCATTCATGAGCCAACATCTATTTCTACACCCCTCCGGTCCCCCAACCCCCCCTTGCAAAACATCATCATCCACCCATGACGGTAAATTTTCTGCAGCCTCAATTAAAAGGATGTGACCATCATTGACATCCCAGCATTCGATTGCACATTGTAGATTGTTTGATTTTGAAGAAGAAAGAATATTTGAAATATGAATTGCCAGTGATATACATCGCCACATGTCAGCCACGTCGTTGCCATATCGACAAATAGCGCGTAAATGTGGTTGCTGAGAATAATTAGTATGCGAATTGGTTCCTGGTTGTCTCTTTGTTGGGATTTTATGATTCCCGCCATGAAGAAAGTTATCAACAGAATTTGAAGGTTGTGATTGCCAAAGATCATCCCCATCAACAAGTGCGTTTTTTTCTTTGAGAAATTCATCATTGTTTAAATTGCAATGAATTCCAAAGACGGGGCCGTCTCCTCCGGATATCCAAAGAAGATGATGCTTGTTTTTGATGTTGTCTTGTGTTGATTCGTTCTTTGTGCTCATGTTGATTTTGGATCCATTCTCGTCATCGTCACTGGGAAAGGACGAAGAGCGCAAGACACTGTTGGCAATGACACATGCGTGACAGAGCCGTTCGTACAATCGAGCCCTCTTTTGTACATGACATGTTTCATCGTTTGTGTTGGGACAATTACCGGTAGAGTCGGGAAGGATGTCGTCTTCAGAATCAACCAGATACAAAGACAGGATGAGGACATTGTCCGTGCTGTCGCCGTTGCTGAATGGGAGTGATCCGGCAGAACCCGATACATTTGGCAACATGGCGACGTTGCGTGGCTCTTTATTTGGGGATGAAAGGAGCGGATTCACGATGGCGCCCTATTTTATTCGTAGATAATAAAATGTGCGGCGGATCACAGCTCAATTCTCAATCACATGCTGCCGCCGCGTCCGTCTGTCCGGCAATGCTGTTACCAGCGCGGAATTCATAGTACAAATCTACGTAGGAAAGCCCGCGAACATTGTGGCCGGCGGGAAGAAGCAAGAAAAAGCGAGGTCACAGCACACAATAAAATCGCCGCTTCCATCTCGACGCCGCAATCAAACCCCTATTCACCGCCATCACCTCGAATCGCAAACAACATTCATCAAACGAACATATTTGCAAACATCATGAATCAAAACGGCGGAGAAACCATCATCAACAAGATCAATGGCGCACTCGCCACCTTTCGTCGCGAACGCGATGACAATCACCGCGCCAAAGAGTTGGCCGTCGAGCGTCTTCGCTTGGTGAGGGTTGATCGCGAATCGACGGAAAAGAACATTGCCGCAATGAAGGAGAAATTGCGCCAGTTGAAGGATGGGACTGTGGCGAGTCGTGGAGAGCTGGTTAGGGTGGAGAATGAGGTGGAGCAGTTGAGGCGAGAGGTAAGTGTGGATTCGACATTTTGAAACGTTTTGTTTCGCGGTTGCTTCCATATTAGATTCTCGCTCTAATCGTTCGCCTATTTTTAAAATAAATCCATTCATCGTCATCTATCAGTCCAAGTTTCAACATTCGGAACTCGTGGGAAAGAAGGATAAGCTATCTCGGCTCGATTCCAAAAGGAAGCAAGAAGCGGCAACTCGCAACGTGTCCATGAGCGCCAGCCGCGAGGCATTGCGCAAAAGACGAGAATTGTCTATGAAAAACGAGGCGGTCAAATCCCTCGCCAATATTCCTATTGAAGAGAAAAAGCGCAAGCTGGATGCATTGGCCGAAACTGATGGTGGAGAGGAGTTGTTTAGCGTGTTGCCGGAATTGATCAAAAAGCGCACGGATGAGGTGATGGAAGATACCAGTGGTCTCGAACATGTTTGTGCGGCGTTGAGGAGGCGCATTGCAGGATATCAGAAAAGCCTTGATTTATCTATGCATGTGGATACTAATGAAAACAATGGTGTTTCTGCTATGCAGCAATAAAATGCATCAATTAAACTTTCTATGCAAATCGGATACTTCATGGCGCTGTGTATAGCTAGCTGTGATAATTTATGATCGCGGTGTCTCTCTTCTACTTGTGCTTGATGACTATCCATGGAAAAATCTATGAAAATAATACAAAATATAATGTGGATATTAATGTCTGTGGGTTGATTAGAGTTGAAAACAAAGTCAATGTTCTCGATAAAAATTGGTGAAATTGGATAAGATACACTGTTCACTCTACATATTATTCTACCTTGCATAATTATTAATGACCTAATGGAATTTGCACGCACTCTTCTGCAAGGGACTTCCGTCAAATCAAGGCATTATGGGGTGTCGAAAAAGCGCTGAGGGAGTCTGCCTTATGGGCGGGTCTTCATACTCGAGATGAGAAGGATGAGTTCTTGCGGAGTTCGTTATTGATGCGAATAGTTAAAGCGGCTCTGGCGTGGAATTCTTGAAAATGATCAGGAAGGGTGTAATATGCACGGAATGCGCAAGGTTCCAGAAAAGAAATTGATTGTAGTAGAGGTAATAGAGATAATCTATAAGAGATTTAAAAAATTTAGACTAATGTACAGCTGGTAGCATGCTTCCTGAGATCGCCCGATTGACGTCCCAACAACAATGAATTCTTGAGTTAACACAATATGTGGTCTAATGATACAATGGCGGTGATAACAAGAACGTGGTTGCGGTCAAGAGTAGAAGAGACGGTGCCTGGGAAGGCTTTAGTCCAAAATTCTTTACTCTCATGACCAGGTGAGAACACCGTTCCAGAAGGCTGCGTCATCGAATCCGATGGGAGTTTCATTTGAAGACCAACTCTCCATCGCAGCCTCCAGAGCGCATCCACCACCGTATGTTTTCGTAGTTTCACCAAACACAACAACGGCCTTGGAGATCGCGTACTCTTTGCGTTCACGTTCAGGCGACCATAGTGGCTTGTGCTCCTGCTCCTCTTGGGGCGGAGAAGGAATCACTTCCTCAACAGATTCACACCACTCGTCGTCTACGGCTTGCTCGGCTTCGCGACGAAAGCGCCTCTCGTCGGATTTGGAGTAGAACAGCAAAGGAATGTCCTGGCGAAGGGTGCGGGGACGGGTACGGACAGACGTGACTAACTCGCTGACCCAGTGAATTCGCCTACGCAAAGAGATGCCGGGGGATGATGATGCGGGTCCAGGGGAGTCAGATCGTGCTATCTTCGTTCCTGACTTTCGCAAAGCTGGTGTTGGTGCTGACCGTTCCGGAGAAGAGTCGTCCGACCGCGAGCGACATCGTGGGCTTGACCCTGGACGAAACCGGGGAGGGGAGCCGCACGGCGGCGGGGCAGGTTTTGAGGAGTATGTCTCCAGCGGTGCGTGTTGTTGACCCTGTTCATTGTTGACGATGAAACTCGTTGCATCTCGATAACTCTTGAGGCAGAGGGAAGGATTAGTTGGGAGTTGGTCGAGACTAATCGTCATGGTTGGTGCGACAAAAAAGGGTGGGGCTTTGGTGGGGGTGAGGTGGTCGGTGGTGTTGATAAACTTTTTATGCGATTTACTATTCCAAATTCTGCAGAAATTTCCACGACCTGCTGCTCGCGCACATCTCGTGTGTTCGCTCTTGGTTCGCTATGCGCGTAGCCAGCACGTTTCGCAGCCAGCAGTTTTTTTTTCGGCAGGTCATGAGCAGTTTCCAGTTTCCACTCTATCTGTCTCTGTCTTCTGCTGTCTCTCTCTAAATATCTCTAAATTCTTCCCGGTCAATCCTACATATGGTACTGCCGTTACGTCGCTTGTTGACAGCGTTGACATGTTTACAATATGTACTTTGTATGAGTACTTCACATGCATACATCACTTTTCACATGGGAAGTAGTAAATGTAGAACCGTGTATGATGGGGACATTCATTATTATATTTTCTACCATACTTCTACATGGACCCAATTTAGTATTGTGTGTGCATTTCTCCGTTGACACTCCAAAAAAACAAGACGGGCGCTTTAAATATTACTCCTGCATACTAAGAAATGATCGTGGAAGATCCGCATATTATAATCAATACTTCGATGGCATGGGCATTCGCGAATAAATCATTGCGTTTCAACGTTGGAATAATACATGGGCAATTGTGGCGGTCATTGCGCTTCTCAAAAATTTGAAGGCAGTTGTTGGAAAAAGGTCTCAAAAAATTGGAGTTCAGTATCAACATAGGAAGTAGTAGTACTAATTACAAGTTACAACAGAATAATATGGAGTCTTGGATCAATCACGTTTCATGGGACACTTAAGAAGTTTTTCACGACCGATCTCTCTCTCCAGAGAGAGAGCAGAGAGAAAGATAGAGATGGCGGGATTCGGGATCTCAGAGTTCGGGATTGAACCAAAATGTTTGTATTGTAATATTTTTTTGAAAGATGCAATTGTTCTTTGGCAGAGAGTACTAGCAGGTAGTTCCAGTTTTTATTCCACAAATGCAGCACAAACAAAAAATCAACTTCTGTCTGAAGTCTGCAGCTCTCAAACTTTAGTGTAGAACAATAACCATAACATTGCTCCTAAAGCTTCAGAGCCTTGTGCTTATGCTTTTGTAAAAATGTCCAAACGCGTCTTCTTCTTCTTTCTTCTTTGCCTAAAGGATGAGAATCTCTGCATCTGAATACAGATTTGTCCATCAGAATCTCAGTAATTGTATGCCACTATCACAATCGTAATTGAAATATTAACACACAATACTCAAAATAAAAATGTAACATCGAATGTTTTTGTTCCTCTGTAGCAGTATTTGCTCAGATTTTAATTTGGTCTCTTTCGGCCGTTGGTATTTGGTAGTACGGTGTTGTTAGTAGATATCATTTGAGGTGTATAGAGCAATAACAGCTTTGATCTCTTTAAGGTTGTTGATTTCAGAATGGCTGGGATAATAATTACAGCTATATCATCTCATTGAGAGTGCCGAGAGAAACAAAAATATGTTATGTGGATGTTTTGTTTATAGGAATACCATCCCTTCTGTATCAATTCAGTTGACTTGATTCCTTTGACAAATTGCATAACACTGGATTTTCTGCCATGGGGGCAAATATGTGCAATTGTGTGTGTAGTGGCAGTAGTGGTCATGGTAGGGTGGCTAATGGCTAACACAATTTTCAAAAGAGAAAAAATGTGTACGTAATGTCTCACCCACCCCCAAAGTCACAGATACCTTCTTTATATCATTGCGCTTCAAGGAGTGCCTCAATTCTCCGCCACTTTGTGTTTGTGGTATTTTATAATGGTGAATTGTCACTTCTTGTCTAAATACAATGTTGATGGTATTTCTGTTTTTTGTTATTGTGGGATTTGATGCATAATAATAATCAGTTTGTGAATTTTCCTCATTGTCCTTTTGATGTGTGTCTGACAAGGACTTAGTTGGGAATGTCCTGGACATGTCCCAGGAGTCATGTCCTGTTCCCTGGATTTGGGCATGGGGATAGGACTTTTTTGAGGACCTGGAGGCAACTGGCCTCATGAGTCAAATGTACATGTCCTGGGCGCATCATTGTTTCTGATTCATGAGTGGTACTTGACCACCAACCACCACCTTGTCCTCTAACAAAATGTGTGTGACAAATATGATAAAGTCACAGTATATTTTTCTTTCAAACTTTTTCTTGAAACCTGCTTCAGTACTGGTGCATATTCCTGTTTCGTGTATCCACTGGAGCAAATTGTATGGTGTACGTCACCCATAAGTATCCATGTCCTCATGTGTCCTTGTCATGTCTTCTCCCCATCATGTGTCCTCTAATGAGCCCCAGGGCAAAAGCACTTTTCCTGGATGTGCCCAGGACGTGTCACATTGCTTGTCCTTTTGGTGGATTTTTGGACACAGGGACATTCTGCCTGACTAAGGGTGTGGATATATAAGACTGTATACCCATATGATATGCAAGCAGATGTATAAATAGGGATGAAATATTCAATATTGGTGCATGGATATTTATCTGTTCAGGAGAATCTCATATTTACAAAAATGTGACATTCATTTCTATGCTTGTCTTATACATGAAGGAGATATTCTTTGACAAACTTCATGGCCGAGGTGCTATTGTCATAGATCAGAAGATAAAGGTGGCATGAAATAGCACAAGAATAGGTTTCTACATTGGAGTAAAAATTCACGCACACAATTATTGTCAAGAATCTTTGCTCATGATTTGCATGATTTACTAGTGAAGTCTGCCCTGAATTGGCTACCTGCATTTTTGGGTATACAGTAATATAAAGCTATGGCAACCTTTATATACTGTGTGATGCATACTACCCATACATCTATGTCCAACATCCTGCACTAAAAAGGTTTTTTAGATGATCTCCATGATTCCTTAAAATAATTAATCAAAGAATCAGCACCACAAAATCACTGAATTAGATCATCTCTCAAACAAATGACAATAAAAAGCACAAATAGAGACAAATATTTCCATCCTGCAACATTACAATTTGATTTGATTTTTGTTTTTGCTCTTCCATTAGATACTAGCTAATATTCTTTTTTCAATTTGATTTCCTCTGATTGTAACAGAAAATGGCAATAACTATACACACATTGTTCATCTGTCTGGTTTTTCTGTTTAATTTAAAACAAAGTACGAGCCAGATGTGTGCTGTGTGAGGTTCATAATGACAAAACATAATGATTGTGAATATATCAAAAGTCTAAAGAGGAGGGTGAATAATCACATGTGATTCCATATGAAAGCCAACTTACAACATAGCAATAACATAACATCACATCATGGTAGAATAGTAAATAAAAAACTAAATGTTTCACAACATTTTCCACTTCATGAAACAGAAAAATCAGAATTATAAATATGGCTAGAAGATGTCTCTCATGCTGGTTTTTCTTTTTCTACTCTAAACCATAGCCTACCATGTTGTTCAAAGACCTCAACCATCCTCCTTAAACATATACAATTTTGTATGATCAAATTACATTGGGTATTTTCATAATGAACTCACCTTGCCACACAATTATTTGTTACTTCATAAAACAACTAAATATGAATATGGTACTGCCAAGTAGATGTCTGGCCCGGATTTTCTTTGTTTTGTTACAAACCATGGCCTAACACAGTATTAGAAAGCCTCAAAAATCATCCTTAAACCTTAAACATATTTGTTTAACAAATTTTATAGTTTTTTCATCAAAAAGTAAATGTTTCTCAACATTTTCCACTTCCTGTTCATGATATAGAAGAATAAGACTATGGCTAGTAGATGTCTGATATTATTTTTCTTTTTCTATTCTAAACCATGGCCTAACACAGTGTCAGAAGGCCTCAAACTCAAACATCATCCCTAAACATACATAGGTAAATGTGTTTGATAAATAATTGGGTATTTCCATAATGAACTCAACTTGCCATACCATATTTTACTTCATAAAACAGATAAATATGAGTATGCCTAGAGTAGTAGATGTCTGGCATGGGCATGGGTTTTCTTTGTTTTAATCTATTCTAAGGTATGGCCTTCCACAGTGTAACAAGGCCTCAAATATCATCACTAAACATATGCAAATGTGTTTGATCAAGTTCAAGTTCTATATAGGGTGTTTTCATCTAGAGCTAAAGAATGTTTCACAACATTTTCTACTTCATGACACAGAAAGTATGAATATGGCTAAATAGTATAATTCTGGTATGGTTTTTCTTTTCCTATTTTAAACGCTGACCTACAACCTACAATATTGTCAGAAGGCCTCAAATATCATCCCTCAGTGTATACAAATGTGTTTGATCAAGTTTTATCGGGTATTTCCACAATGAACTCGCCTTGCCACACCATTTTCCACCTAATGAGACAGCAACTAAATATAAGTATGCCCGTAGTACATGAGTGGCATTGTTAGTGTTTGTTTTACTCTATGGCATGGTCTACCATAATGTTATAAGGCCTCAAATAACATCCTAAATATATATGAATGTGTCAGATCAAGTTTTACAGTTTTTTTTATCAAGAGCTAAATGTTTCACAACATTTGCCACTTCATGAGACAATAAAGAAGTATGAATATGGCTAGTAGATGTCTCATATGCTGGTTTTTCTTTTTCAACTAGTATATTTGGTTGTTCTTTTTCTACTCTAAACCATGGCCTACCATAATTTTGTTAGAAAACCTCAAACATCATCCCTAAACATATATATGTGTTTGATCAAGTTACATTTGGTAATTCCATAATGAATGCACCTTGCCACACAATTTTCAACTTCATAGAACAGGGAACAGGGGCCCTAAAAGTGAGTATGCCTAGTAGATGTCTGGCACAGATTTTCTTTGTTTTGTTCTAAACCATTGCCAAACAAAGTACCAGAAGGCCTCAAAAATCATCCCTAAACATATTTGTGTGACAAATTTTACAGTTTTTTTCATCACGAACTAAATGTTTCACAACAATTTCCACTTCATGTTCATGAGACAGAAAAGTAGGACTATGCCTGTGGTGCATGTTTTTTTCTATGCTAAATCTTAACCATGGCCTACCACAGTGTCAGAAGACCTCAAACATCATCCCTAAACCCTCAACATATATGTAAATTTCTTTGATACTGTTATTGGGTATTTCCATAATGAACTTACCTTGTTACACTGTTTTTCACTGTATGAGTAAACTAAACAAGAGTGGTAGTATATGTCTAGCATGGGTTTTCTTTGTTTTATTTTATTGCACATGTCCTGGCCACTGGCAATATCCTGGATATGTCCCTGATCTTGTTCTTTTCATGGAATTTTGGACATGGGACAGGGACATGGAGCCATTCCAGACTAAGCATATGAGTATGTATAATATAGTTGATGTCCGGCATGGTTATTCTTTGTTATATATTATTCTCAGGCATGCACTACAACAGTGTTATAAGATATCAAACACCACCCCAAAACCAAAACATATATAAATGTGTGTGACAAAGTAGTAGGGTCTTTTCGTCAAGAAGTAAATGTTTCACAACATTTTCCACTTCTTGAGACAGAAAAGCAAGAATATGGCTAGTAGATTTCTCCCTTGCTGGTTTTTCTTTTTATATTCTAAACCATGGACCATGGCCTACCACATTGTCAGAAGGCATCACTCTTCATTCCTAAACACATAAAAATGTGTTTGATCAAGTTATATTTGGTATTTTCATAATGAACTCATCTTGCTGCACCACTTTCCACTTCAAGAGACACCTACATATCACTAAATACGAGTATGCCTAGTAGAAGATATATGGTAAAGTTTTTCTTTGTTTTGTTCTAAACCATGTCTTACCACTATGACTATGCTTGTGTCAAGGCCTTAAAATTTTTCCCAAAATATCAATGTGTGCGACCACAAAGTCAAAGTATTCTAGAGTGTTTTTGTCAAGAACTAAATGTTTCACAACATTTTCCACTTCACGAGACTGGACAAGTGTAAGACTATGACCAGTTGATGTCTGGCATGATCTTTCTTATTTTAGTATTGGCATGACCTATGGTACCACAGTATTAGATGATGTCAAACATCATCCTTAAACATACACAAAGTTGTTTGGTCAAGCTAGTGGGTATTTCCATCATGAACTTACATTGTCCCACAGTTTTCCACTTCTTCTCTAAACCACTGCCTCTCATATTGTTAGTATTAGAATGCCTTAAACATCATCCCTACACATACTATGTATATGTGTGATCAAGTTATATTGGGTATTTCCATTATAAACTAAATTTCAAGAACATTCTCCATTGTATGAAAAAACAAAATATGAGTATGGCTGGTTTATGTCTGGCACAATGGTTATTCTTTATTCACTTCTTAAGCATGACCAACTGCATTGTTCAAATGTCTCAAACACCATTCCGAAACATATAAATGTGTTTGATCGAGATATTAGGTGTTTCAGTAATAAACTCACATTGCCACACATTTTTCCACTTCATACACACCTAAATGTGAGAATGACTAGTAGATGTCTGGCATTTTTTTTCTATTCTAAACCATGGCCTACCACAGTGTCAAAAGTCCTCGAACATCATCATCATCATATCTTACCATTTACACATGGTTGTGATAAAACGTGGTTGTGTGTTTAAATTAATCCATGTTCTTTAGCTTTTATTATTATTTCCACTCCACCAGACACCAAAGTAGAAGTATGGCTAGTAGTTGTCAGTTTTCAGGCAATTTTTTTCTCTGTTCTATTCTAAACCATGGTCTACTATGGTCAACCAAGAGCAAGTACTAAGGTCTAAGGTTGTCAACCAATCAAGCAAAAGTGAAAATGAATGTATCAGCATCATCACCTTTGTTGGCAGAAAGAGTACATACAAAAACTGTTGTTGGCATAAGCATAAGCATAAGCATAAGCATAAGCATAAGCATAAGCATAAGCATAAGCAGAAGCATAAGCATAAGCATAAGCAGAAGCATAAGCATAAGCATAAGCATAAGCAGAAGCAGAAGCAGAAGCAGAAGCTGAAACTGAAAGGTAAAGATAAAGATAAAGATAAAGCAAGAAAGTAAATTGAAAATGAAATGATTTGATTATTTGATGGCAGAAAGTGAAAGTCAAAGCACCCTCAGACAAAACAGCAATAAACAAGAAAGTAATTACTTTCTCTTACTTAACCATTCTCTTGCTTTATGTACTACTTTCACTTTGTTCTAACACTGGTCATATGTCTCTCCTATAAATAATACTGTTCAGAGATGCTGCAGAATTCTAATATGTTCTTGGCTGCATCAACATATTACTGTTGTGTTTTTTGTATTTGACTCTGAACCCAGATGTGATATGTGATGATATGACGACAGATACTGATTCTCTGGTTCATGATAATTGATTTGAGTTTTCACATCATTGCTGCTGACCACCATTATGCTTGTCACACTATGAAGAAAACGCTCAAATAGGGGGTCCGGCCCCATAGAAGTGAAATTTTTAAATGGTTTTTTTGGGGATTTT
>JALLAR010001369.1:0-15570 GCA_036939335.1 Conticribra guillardii
ATGTATTTAAATGTGTACAGGATAATAATAGACACTCATTACACACGTTTATAAGTTATTTTGGTTTGTTGCTGGAGCAGATCGACACATACTACAGTGGAGAATCATGTCAGAGAAGTAAGGTACATGGTTTGTTATGGTAGAGCCCTTGGTCTTGTACCATTGCCCCCTCTTGGTCCCTTTCCCCTCGGCAATCGGCTTGTCTCAACATGGGAGAAATCTCAGAAACTGACCTTGCTATTCACTGCCATTGGCATCAAGATTGAGCTAAAGAAGAACATACGGTTCAGAGGAGCATGATATAGACTTACGCTGAAGTAAGAAACATGAAGAAGACACCACGAGCTTGTTAAACAACATGCCAAGGTTGACTTACAGATCCGGTGATATCAACATGACATATTGTGGGGTGACTTGCTGTCAATGTGTGGAGAACCAAGAATATGTGGAGGGGTCACCTACCACTGGTCACTGGTATAGCTACCTTCAAAAAATTTGAGATATGCAAGTTTGGAGCCATCTCCCTGGCGTACTTGATCAGGTCGATGTCTATCTGATTTGATTTAAGTTTTACCGTCTTTTGGACTATTTGGAATGACAAGTTTTCGGATGATTATGATGTCATGCAGACACTTGTACAAGGTGTAGGGGGATAGCCCCAACACACACTTCAGTTCTACATACTTCACATAAAATAGTTTGCTTATATCTACTTATGCATATCTTAACGAATGACTGGAACTCCCATCAATTAAAAATAGACATAGCAACAAATTGCATAAGTGCAAACACAAAGGAGCAAAACTGTAGCACCGGCGGTGATGCACCGGACTCAAAATAAATAAATACAACAACCAATTAAGTATTTTGAATTTCTCTCTGGAAATTAACGACTTTCAGCAGAAGGAAACACTGACAAGTCTATTCTTTGCGCATGCTAAGTGTTGATTGTTGTGCAACAGCAATATTATTTGTAGTAATTACGGAACCGTTGTTGGGATTCATATTTCATATTATTTTGTTAATCCATCCCCAGGGCAAAGGGCACGTCTTCATCAACAAAGGAAAGGGATGTCTTAATTATTAATATGGCGGCTTGACGAAAAGTAGATCTAAAATTTACTTTATTTACCTGACATTTAATCATTCATCGCATAGATTGAATTCTTCAAAGAAAAATCGTTAAAATTACTTCAAACAACTATCTAAACATGTACTTTTAAAAACACTTGGTATCCCGTACAAGAAAATGTATCACTTTGTTTCGCCGCTGGTAAACACAGGAAAAGGAAATGTTGACATAAATAATATGTACAAATATTCTAATAGTCATGAATCATGACAGGTTGCAATGATGCGACCAATATTTGCGTCTTCTCTCTGGTGTTTCACGAAAACATGACTTTAGTCCAATCAAGGTCCATATCCATAATTTTGCTCAGGATAAAATGGTTCCTCTCCCCATGGCTCATACCCATACGGTCCCTGGTCAAATTGCCCCTCAAACTCACGTTCCATAAATTCACCATTCATGCGCATGTCATCGGGTACTCCATTCTGTTCCATGGACTGGGGTCCATTCATGCGCATATCACGGACGGGCCCACCATTCCGTTCCATTGAGGGGGCTCCATTCATGCGCATATCCTGAGCGCGCCCACCATTCCGTTCCATGGAGGGGCCCCCATTCATGCGCATATCCTGGGCGCGTCCACCATTCCTGGAATGGGCCCAAGCAGGATCAAAATAGGGATTAGAGGGGTCATACTCATATTGCTGCTCGAACGGGGGCTGGGGCTGTGCTTCCCACCTCGGATCGAAGTAGGCGGGTCCGCCGGGGCCCATGTCGGGATGGTGACGAGGGCCGTCCATGTTCATATCCATCTCCATCCGTTCGTTCATCCATGAATCCCTGCCAACGTCGGAGACAATGTCACGTAGCGCGTTCATGGAGACCCTTTCGTTCATATTGTGGCGTTGTTGCTGCTGCGGGGGGGCACGACGGAACGAGCCATCAGCCCCAAATGCCATTGCGGGAGATGCATATGCTGCGAATGATGAGAGTATGGCGATCGATGGTCCGTACATGATGCTTGTGATGAAATATCGATTCAATTTATTGATGGGTAAACTTATTTTGATTGCTTTGATAAAAGGCGTTTGTGGATTCGGAATGTTTTTTTTATGAGAATCTTTTTTGCACTCTCCTCCTGATCCTGATCTTTTTTCTTCTTTTTGCAACTTTTATTGTATGGTACTATCTAGGTAGTATGGTATCGTAGCTTTTTGGCATTTCATAGATTATTTGCCATCAACCTCCATCAACCCATCACATCCATCGTACGTTACGTACGCATCAAGTAGTAGCAAGGTGATTTACTGGGGAGTCGAACTCGTAAAAAACGTCTTTAACGAACACCGCTACATAGCAAAGTTAGTAGCATTATCAACAAGATAATATGTCTAAATGGTTTTGTAATTGAGACCTCATAATATGTTACACCTTGCATGAAAATCTATCGCACATCATCAACTTCACCTTCTGCCGTCTGTTCCGGTCAGGCTGATGGCCCACCATCTGCCATCTGCGCCGGCTTTGATTGGTGCTGTAGTCGAGCCAAAAGTGTTAGCCCGGGGGGTTCTCATTCGCCTCAATCATCTTGATTTTTCAGAGAGATCACAAAGATATCTCATCATCTCTTTATCAGCATGCAGCCTCCTCATTCATTCTCATCATTATTGTTGAATTGAATATGATACAATTGTTATCATCCTTTGCTGCATTATGCTACTGCCACCATCCTCTCATCAACATCAACAATGTGTGATTGATCCTGAGCCTGCACATTGCTCTGTTCCTCAATGACAACAATGAAAATGAGTCACACCAGGAGACAGGAGCAGGAGTCTTTTGAACGTGAAAAATCAAGCCTTGTCTCCCTCCTACGTCTCAGTGGGTTTGGTGATGGCGAGCAAAAAAACATCTGATCAGGACCCATTATCATTGCACTTCAAAAGTCTCATGTCTTCATTGAACATGTCCACCTCCTCTTCCAATTGAGGACATAGAAAGTTTGCCCCAGCCCCCAGCTTGAGGTTGAGGAAATTCATTACCTTGTTGGCACAGTTGGAAAGAAGAAGCTTAGGCTTAGGAACAGGGCTGATGCAAAAAATCAGTTTAGAAGAAATGAATCCAGACAGTACCAGCCTTTAAATATGCACATCAAAGTTGTTGCCATATTACATAGTCATAGTATTACCATAACCGGATTTTTTTGGCTGTAGATTTTCTCAACCTTTGGTGGCAGGTGGCAGTTGTCCATTGTAGATGATCATCAATAAGAATAAGAATCAGATGCTTCGTTTCTTCCAGGTTGTCCATTCTCTTTGTCAGCGCTGATATGATGTGAGGCCCCAGAACCAGAACTACTTCTCCGGCTACTTACACAATAACTGCAGGAGCTGCACTATTGATAGAAAGAGGATCTTGATATTTTGCAGCACCAAGCACCAGTGGCAGTGCTTCTTGCTGCTCCAATTATTTGGGCCTTAGCATTACTAGGAATGTAAGGATCAATATCTTGATTAATATCTGTCTTTTATTCTGAGAGTTGCTTGTAACTTGCAGTATTCCCATGAGCTCATCTGCTTGGAAATTCTACCATTCATTTAGAAGTTCCAGTTTCAGTTCCAATTGCTCTACTACACCATACACCATCTACACACTACACATGCAAAATGCTCAATAAGCCACAGGTTCTTGATCTTGAAGTCAATTTTATCTTCCCACTGGAGATTCTTGGAGCAAATAGGACGGTCCTCCTAGCCATCTTTCCATGCATATTAGCATTGTTGCTTCTACCCATAATTGCTGAGCATTA
This sequence comes from Conticribra guillardii, assembly GCA_036939335.1. Classification (NCBI taxonomy): domain Eukaryota; phylum Bacillariophyta; class Thalassiosirophyceae; order Thalassiosirales; family Thalassiosiraceae; genus Conticribra; species Conticribra guillardii. The sequence continues at coordinate 3,882 of JALLAR010001369.1, forward strand.
AAGTGTCGACATGTAGACTCGCATAGAAACCTTGCAAGGGTATCCATAACTGTGCCACACAGCATCAGACCGGTTCTGTCTGTTTTTTTTGAAAGAGCATGCAGTTTGTATTTGTATTGTTATTGCCCAAGCAGTTTTATTTGTCCTTCCACCAATCCTTACAAGTTTTCTCTCTCCTGGGTTGCTAGTGGTAGTGGCATCGGCCATCTTGTTAGGTTGCCATAAAGGGCAATCGGTATGAACATGTCATATGTTGGATTGATATTTCTCACCTAGTTTTAAATGTGCTCTAAAAACTGATCAAATGCGTTATTGGTGTAATTCTTTGGTATTGTTGTTGAAATGCTGGAGTTAGCAATGATAAAAAATGTCAAAAAATCGAGAATTGAATGAGTCAAGTCATTCAATCAAATGACTTGAGGTTAGGGAATTATCTAGACAGCGATAGAAAACATACTCCTACTTCATTTTAAATGTAAATTCAAAGTTGAACAAAATTGACAAGAATGCATTATTATTTTTGCGGTAATAATTGCAAACAATGAATAGCTAAATATTCAATCAAACTTCTTACACTTGAGCTTAATATGTTGTATCTAGGAGTACAATGTAGATCTCTACCTTCTAAAATGATTATAAAATCCAAAATAAAATTTGTCAGTGCTCTCTTTTAATAACACAATCTATTAATATCTCAAAGAAATAATGCATACACACCTTTTTGGAGTTTCACTTAGTTAACCATCTGCACTATTTGGTTCATTTTTACAAAATCATAATTTATTTCACACGCAAAAAAATCATCATATCATATTATCATGTAAGTTCCATCAGCTTCGAACTAAAACACTCATGGAATTTGTCCAGCAATTTATCGTCACAAGTTCCTTCGGGCCTTTTATCCTTCCCATGCCCATTCGATCCAGGCAATGTTGGTATTTTATACAAGTCACTCAACAATTCTAGAACTTCATTCAATTCACGATGATGATACAATAAAAACATATGCTTTTCACTCTTTTGATTCATTCGCTTCACAACATACTCTTTATACATTGATAGATCCGTCTTTCCATATTTTCGGAAATCTAGTTCCATGCTAGAGGGTTTGCAGTTTTTTTCGAACAATTTCATTTCTTGCTTGGCGCATTCTTTTTCTCGTCCTCGGTCGTATTGCTGCTTCAATGCAGATTTCGCCCATTCGTCGTAATTTCGAAAGGGGAACATGTGAATGAACTGGGTGTCCTCAAAAGTGGGTACATCCAAAGGCATGGTGATATTTTTGGCACAAAAGTGATAAGTATCGGGACAAGACCGAACCAATGGATAAAAACCCATAGTGTTCTCATAGGCCTGCGGAATTCGCTTTTTGTCAAAAATCCCACACGTCTTTTCATAATTTCTTTTACACGCAGTCCGCAGGGTTGTAGAGCCCGTTTTTGGCCCACAGTGAATGATGACCACGGGACGTTTTGCTGATTTGTCAATGATTGGAAGGGATGGGATAGGCTTTGCATTTTGGATAAGTTCTTCGTATTGCGCGGTTCTATTCCATCCAGTCGCGATGTCACCCCAGGTGGTGATATAGCTGCTGTTGGTGGATGCTTCTAAGAGTAAAATAGGTAGTGTCTGTGATGTGGTCGCATTGCTATTGCTCTTGATATTTTGATTGACCGAGGGCGATGGTTTAGTGGTTGTAGTCGATTGTTCAACATTTGGGCGTTTCGCAGTGCTTGATGTTGAATACTTTGTATAATTCTTCTTATTGTTATCAACAGAAGATGCAACTTGAGTAATGGGCAAGGATTCACGCGCTATCCATAGCACAGAAAGCAATGCCAAAATTAAGATCGAGGCAGCTTTTCTCTCGTTGCTGCTGTTTTTGCCATTGTCATTCATATTGGATGACAATGTAAGAACACGGAATGTCGGTATGTTTTGGCGCAATCGGAACCCTGACACATTAATAGTTCTACCTTTTTTTGGTAGGCACACGCATAAATGATTGCCTGAAGTAGTTGATGGAAATCGTGATCTCTGGGATGGGATGGCGGCGTTGCTCGGCGTTGTATTTCTCCTCTACTTCGGAAGATAGCTTGCTCGTCGATAACAACGCCGTCAGCGTAGGATACGCGAGGGCGTCTAATTTACTCAATCTTGTGTCCTGCGCTGCGACCGCGACTATTAGACCGTCTCAAGGCGTCGGAGGGGATGGAGGGAGGCCGGGTAGTACACAATGCACAATGTAGAGATGATGGTAGTAGCGAGGGAGAGTCTAACCATGAGAAAATAAATGCGTTGTTGTCGCGATTCGCGATGGTCGCGCGCGACAGTAAAAAATAATATTGTACCATAGATACTAGGTACTCCTACTATCTACTTACCTACTACATAATACCACAACATAGTAGCAATGCATTTTTTTCATTTGGGCCGTTCATTCCACTCTATATTTCTCGCACGAAGGACTGACGTAGGAGGCGCAGCATTTCTCGCATGAAGGACAGACCATGGGAGGCGCAGCGAAATTACGTCAGTCCTTCGTGCGAGAAATATAGAAGGCTGCGCCTCCCATGGTCTGTCCTTCATGCGAGAAATATAGAGTGGTTCATTCATTTGCGTTGGTTCTTCGTTTCAATTTTATTGTATTTACTTATTCGCTACTACTACCTCCGTTTGTTCGAAGAGTTTTTGCATGGGCTCGAAATTCCGGTTTCAAGTTCCAGAAGTCACTTCTTTGTGTCATTTTTTTTCTTCACCCCATTTTCCGTTTTTCATTTCCATTTTCATTTTTCAAAATCCATTGGCTACGATCTTCATATACTACGATCCATACCAGCACCATCGCAGCTTCCATCACCACTAGTATCAATGAACGAACAAACGAACGAACAATAATAATAAGCAATTCCAAATATTCTATAATTTATTCAAAACAAACAATAACAAAACCACGGCACGTTCACATCAATTAATTCAACCATGGATCTCGGCTTCGGAAACTCCAATCAAGTCGTCGGCAGCGCCACCGCCAACGCCGTCCTCGCCGCCACCCAAGCCCAAGAAGCGGCCATCCAATCCGAAATTTCCAAATACGACGCCCTCCTCGAATCGAACGACACCGAACTCGAAGCCTTACGAGAACGGAGAATCGCCCAAATGAAACAGGCCGCCGAACAAAAACGAAAATGGTTAGAGAATGGCCATGGTGTCTATTCCGATTTACTCGCCAGCGGAGGAGGAAGCGCCCAGCATGGTGGAGATGTCGCCAAGGCATTTTTTGAAGCGGCGAAACAATCGAATCGAATGGTGGTTCATTTCCACCGACCTACGACGAGGAGTTGCGATGTCTTTCATGCGGCATTGGAGAAATTGGCGTACAAACATCCCGAAACGAGATTTTTGAAATTGAACGTGGAGGGATGTGATGATGTTCGCGAGGGAGGATCAGGTGTGGGTGCCAAGTATTTGGTGGAGAAGTTGGGGATTGTGGTGATGCCTACGCTTTTGATTGTGAAGGATAGAAAGGCAGTGCATCAGTTGAGGGGATTTGATGAGTTGGGCGGGAGAGAAGATTTTACTGCGAGTGAGTTGGCGTATGTTCTGGGGGGGCATGAGGTTTTGACGAGGAAGGATGATGAGGAAGTTGCACCTGGATTTGGAGAGGGATCTGGGGGTGGAATTGTTGGTGTGAATTCGTTGAGAATGAAATTTGGTGGTGGTCGCGGTGTTCGTTCGGGGGGATATGACGATTACGATGAGGATGAATAAAGTTGATGGGAGGTTATTGTTTCCTAACTTCATAACATGCAACATGCAAGAGCGCACTCACTATGAGGAATATTATATTTATATTTCATTGCATACGAATGCAAGTATGCTCTAGAAAAATCTACAGAAACAAATCATGATCTAATTCAAAGGAAATATTATTTTTCAATTCATTTGAAGGGTTAGTTATTATTTGAGAAAGCAACATAATTAATAATACCTGATGCACAACATTTCGATTGTGGTATGGTATTGTATTGTAGATAGTACAATACCATATATAATATTATAATATAATATAATCTTCCAACATCTGTCTTCTTTTTTTTTGTCCTCAAAAAAGAAGAGAAAGGAGATGAAAAAATATCATCTACTACAATACAACTTTGTAAAATAAAAGCTCTAAAATCACTTGTATTATTGTAAGCGCCGATGGTGTAGTGGTAACATAAATAATGCCTTCCAAGCATTTGCCCTGGGTTCGATTCCCGGTCGGCGCAACCCAGTGACGACTGGTACAGAATCCACCTGGGTAAATCGGAAGATTGGGTACCAGGGATTCTGGGGAACTGAACGTCTTTTTGTTCCCGAAGTCCACATCTTTTATGTAATCTTTGCAAATGATGTACTACCTACTAGAGTAGAGAGAGATGCATGACCCATAACATAGCGAGAGATATGTAGAGGAGGAGTTATTTGGAGTTTCTATATACTAGATAGTACTCTCTGTCGAGATTGCATTTTTGCTGCCTCTCTCTTCTTTCAGCTTCTTTCCCATTTGATTTTTTTTCATCATCTTTTTGAATGTAAACAAAAACTTCTGTGAATATTTCATTTGGTACTATGTAGGTAGGTACCATAGGTATGATGGTGTATGGTGTATGGAGCGAGAGCGAGGGAGCGAGGTTGAATGGAGATCTCGGGAGGCGAACGACAGACAGACAGACAGACAGAGAAGGATAGGGAAAGATTTCGATTGACACAAAAAAATAATGCGAATGCCCCCACCCCCCCCACCATCGAAACCCGAACGCAATGGGAATGACCGCCATGGCCATGAATGATGACAATATACATAATATCGACACCAGCACGTTCAACAACACCTGTACTACTACATCATTGCGCTTGATCCAATAGCCGTCACACCCACAAACAACATTCTTTGGATAGAAATAATTGTCAACCATGAATAATAATAACACCAATGAAAAGTCCCGACCGCAGCAACAGCAACAACAACAACCTCCACCACCGCGATATGCCCTCCCTCCTCCGCCGGTAATGTCATCGGATCAACCACAGTCACAACAGCAGCAGCGCCATTATGGATCCGCTCCCCAACAGCAGCAAGGTCAGCAGCAACCGATGACAAACTATCAATCACAAAATAATACCAATTTGCAGAGCTCGCATTATCAACAGCCATTGCCGCAGCAGCAACAGCAGCATGGATATTATCAACAGCCGCCGCCAAAGGCGCCATCGTATTCATCAGCATCAGCATCAGCATCAGCACCACCAGCAGCAAAATCACCTCCTCCTCTCACCGACGAATCAAACCCAGCTGTAGCTGCTGCCAAGAACCCGCCAAGAGTACTACCATCCTCCGCGGCAATGGCAGCTTTGCCATCGACGACTTCACCACTGTCACCCACGAAACAACAACAACCATCCATGTTTGTTGTCCCATCCGTTGCTGCCAATACTACATCTGCATCGTCTGCCGCTGGTACTGGCACTGTCAATTCCGCGGTCAATACTGCCTCGGCACCATTATTTGCCGCAACAATTCAGACGCTGCCACAAAAGGATGGTTATTCCATCAACAGTAATAATGCGTCACAGTTCCCCCCCCAGCAGCCGCAGCCACAGCCGCAAACAATCTCGCCGTATCCACACTATCAGCCATCCTTTCCTGCTACTGCTACTGCTACAAACACGGCAACATTGGCATCAATAGCAGCATCGACACCATCAACAGCAACAGCACCTACAGCATCAACTCCAATAACAACAGCAACATCATCAACTTCATATCCAAACCCCTATCTTTCGCATCATTCTCCAACAGATACTTTGAAATCTAGAAATGTTGCAGGCGCTTCCTCCTTTACCACTGCAGGAGGTGCACAGGGGTATTTGTTAAATAATAACAGCAACAACAACATTAATAGCATCAGCATGGGAATTGCATCCAAATCAAGCAACAAGAGTAAACAAACCACCAACATCAACAACAATAGTATCAACAATACTATCAACAACAATAACGGATCCATTGCCCTGCTACTGCTACCACCACTCTTTCTCCTCTTGGTCTATGAAATGTCATCCTCTCTCCCTTTATTGCTATTTTTATGCATTGGTTTGATTGTGTATGCGTTGGATTTGGCCAATGTTGGTTCTTCTGGCGGGAATGTTGGTGGTGGGAGTGGTGGTGGTGGGAGTGTCAATAGTAGTGGCGTTGGTAATGTTAATGGTGGTGGAGATGGAAGAGGGTTCTACACACTCTCTGCCATTTGGTTCGGATGGATTATTCTTTCCATGGTGGTGGGATATGTTTCCATTGTTTTGGGAGATGTGGATGGTGTGGCCATTATGAGTTTGCATGACAGGAGCGGTAGCAGCAGCAGCAGTAGTGATGGATCAAGGAGTTTTGGTGTTGGTTTTGTGACTTTGGGAGTATCACTTGCAAAATTGGGTGTTTCTGTCATTTTGCTATTTTGTTTGGTGAGTACTATCTACTACCTGCAATACTATCTATCAGTGACTTGACTTGCTATGTATGGTTGCTTCTCAGGATTTTAGGGTCCTTGAAGAGAGGATTGATTTGATTCATGATTCATTGCAATATTATAGGATGGACTATAATGTTTTGCTTGATCCATGATCTTATTGGTTGATTATTTATTATTATTTTTTAACTTTATTTTGTCTCTTTGGTTCTTTCTCAAACAACTCTATTGCAAATATATATTAAAAACACACCAACTTGGGCAAACTGCAGGCACTATGGACCACACTCCAATTCAAATGGCTTCCACAACAAATGCCTACACTCTTTCGTCTACTCGAACGAATCCTACATTCTACCCTTCCGCCAGTCTCCTCTGTCATGGTGGCGTATGGTTTAACTGCATCTTCTCTATCATCCTCCTACACTTCTTGGGGTTTGGATGTTGCCGCCATTATTTTCCCGCACGTATTTTCCCTTCACTTGGCATTTGGAATATGGTTGGTGGGTGCTGCTCCTTCCATGTTGGGAAGCCTTGATGCAGTAGAACGGGACAACGACTTTAATGGCCGGGCGGATAAGAAAGGGGACGATGACAAAAGGGCAAAACGAGAGAAGGGACATAATTTTACATGTGCAATTAACCCTCGGGAAGGAAGAGTCTTATCGTTCCTCCTTGTCTTCATTCCTCCCATAGTACATGTTGTTACATTCCGCCAGCGCATTGCCTACTCTTATGCATCATGGGATGACTTATTCGACCTGATTCTAATTTCGACAATACCATACATACTGCACTATCTTCTCACATCCAATGGTGTCCTGGACGAGCGATGGCGCCGTTCTCTTTCCTGGATATTAAAATCGGGAACGTCTCCCATCGAAGGAGGACGCACACTTCGTGGAGCCATAGTGCCCATGGCTGTATCGCTACTCTCATGCATTGCCTTGCAACAACGCTACCTCGTGCCTCTCTGCGCACGAGCATCTTACATTGTTAATGGGCACGATGGAATCATAAGTCCAATGCTGGCATCAACATTCTTGACGCTGGGAACAATTTTTGCGTATGCAACAGTTTGGTTCTTTGGAAGAAAGAATTCAAATGGAGATTATTTGCTGGGAGAGTATCACGAGGACGCGTTTCAAATTATTTTAGGCGCGTCTGCAGTGTTTTTTGGTTTGAGTTGCAGTCCTCCATGGACATTCCTTCCTGTTCCAATGTTGGCAGCCGAAAGTTTGGCTTTGTGGATCATCACGAGGCAGGTAAGCCTTTGTTTTGCTCCTACATCATGGAACGCCGAACTGCATTTATTATTAGTATCCTTTCCAGACGTTCGTGTTTCTAATTTTTCGTTCATTCGATCATTTCTTTTTGCCGTGGACAGTTGCGCTATGCTTTTCTGACTGTTTTTGTCCTATTCACAGTAGGGACAATAATGATAGCTTACCGTTTGACATTCCTCAGTGAGTTTATAGAGATTTTGCCGGGAAGGAGGATTATCCTTAAAAGCTTTGCGATGGTGTCCCTTTTGGCTAGTCTATGGTTGCTTTTTCTCGTGGGTTTAGTGCATCGAGCACCCGGCGGTTATGGAACGCAATTTATGAAAAAATGGGATTTAACCGGATTCTTCTTCAACATGTATGGAATCCTTTTGGTCGTGATGGAGTTTGCTCTACTCCGAGAACCCATGCCGTTGTATTCGAGGGATAGTTTTGAAGTTGGTCGAGTGGCAGTATATTCCCCTGCAACAGCCTATTTCACAGGGTTTCTCATTTTGGTCATAGCATCTCACTTGAAGCGACAAAAACTGATCCAAATGGGAAGCTTCATCATATCCTCGTCAGTTGCTATTGGGAAGATAATTGTAGTGCTGATAGAGTCAAGCCTTATAGACGGGGATAACTCTCTTCAAGTTCTTTTCTTACGTTGGGTGGTATCATCCTCATTGCTATTGACAATATTTGCCCCATATGCTGTATTGAAGCCAGTCCATGTGAAAATGACAGGCCATGCAAAGCGCAGTTTGGGGCCTAGTGGCAAGCCAGGCCGAGAACTCCCCCAAAATGCTAATTTGACCGTGCTACTGTACTGTGCAATCTTGCTACCTTTGGTAATTGTGGTCTCTGTTCCTTTGGTCTTGGAACCCCTGGTGGGTATTCTCACAGGCCACAACAAATCTGCCTATTATTCTACATCACCAAGATTATCTGAGATTATTGGTTACTCTGCGTCAATCTGGGGTATCGCTGTCTTGTCAATGACTAATCACTTCCTTCCAGATGGTGGAGCTGATGTATGGCGAAAAGTGTCAGCACTGATCTTCCTATTAGGGATGTTTATCTCTTTCTCTGCTCCAGCCATTCCAGGTGCTGCACCATCGTCGGACGATTCTAGCCGTCTGTTTCAGTCGGTTTCGAGTTTGGATGTCGGTGACAGTAGTAGCAGTGGTGGTTGGGGCCTGATATCTGCCTTTTTGGCAATTCTTTTGGCAATGACTGGTCCGCTAGAACTTCGAGAAGTGCGCGATGCATCTGGGAGAAAAGATAGCCGCCAATTACTTCGATTGATGATCTTTGGAATCATGTTTGGGTGTGGGCTAGCTTGGTTTATCACAATGCAGAGCATGAGCAAGGATATTTTCATCCCAATATTTGTTACATCATTCTCATGCATGGCTATGTCCTTCTTAGGGACGGTTGCCGCTGTTATGGGGTACTTCCTCGAGACTAATGATTTCGTTGAAGCAGAGCAGATTGCGAATGTATGGGGTGGCGTTGGGTTTCCAGTTTTCTTCGTCATATCGAGTGTCTCTTTGTCTGCCCATGCGCACCCTTTTGGCATCGGTGGATGGGCTTCTACATACTTGTCAGTATGCGGACTTGTTGCTGGTGCCTTTACTGTGATGGTGCGCCTAAGAGATGACAAAAACTCCACAACCCGTGGTTATGGCAATCTGAGTTGTGTCATTTCATGGCTTTGCGCAATTGTTGTTGTATTTGGAAGATATGGAGTAGCGGGAGTTGGTGTTGTTGGTGTGACGTCGATCGCAGGAATACCGGCAAGTTCAAAATTTCGTGATTTTTACATTATTCTTTTTCAACCTTTGCTTACTCTATTGCGTTCCCATTATTGTGCAGATCTCTATTCTGGGTACAATTTTGTGCTCTCCCATCCTTCTACTTTTAGAAGGGGAGCAGCCTGAACGCAATCGAAGAAAATATCAGATTTCCTCGACTCAAACAAAGAAGAAGAGTTCTTCATTTGGACTAGTCCTCTCCTCGTTGACGCGTTCAAACAGGTTTGCACCTCTTTTTGCGGGAACAGTTGGTGTCTTTCTCGCTGCTTCAACTTACGCTATTTTCCTTCGAGGCTGTGGGCTATCCAAATTTAGTTTTCTCTTCGGCACGGGCGACGTCATTAAAAGCCAAGCAGATGTCTTCTCCCATGTTTACGGAAAATCGAGGACGACTGGCGCCGGCTCATTGGATGACGTAGCAACAATGGCTAAAAAAAGTGTAGTTCACACGCGCACCATGATTTCAGCAGCAAGACTTAGCGGAAGTGGAATATGGACTTCCAAAAGTATTGTCGGCCCAATGATGCACCTGATAGCACTTACTGGGGTCATTCCTGGACTTCGATATTTTGTGACCTATTTGTGGTCAGGTGCAGGTCAACCATTGGACAAGGTCGTGATGGCATTGCCTCTAAACATACTTGCAATGTTTCTTGGTCGAGGAATACCAACTCTGGTTGCGACAGCAACGCTTGGCTTGGTCGGAGGCCTACTGCATCTAAGTATTCTGAGAAATAGAGAAAATATAAGGTAAAATATTGAGAGAGCATAGATTAAATTATTTATCTGCCTATTTACATTGCGAAGGCTCGCGGGCGGTGTGGATTGCCTCTTCTGCCTTTTGCGCATGTCAATAAAACTATGTGTACTGATACAGGTACCCTCCATGATATCCAGATTCTAATTTATATTTGCATCTGGTATATATCATGGAGGGTACCTGTATCAGTACACAAGCTGTAAAACTAAATAATATCATGTGTTATCATGTGATGTTACATGGTATGGTATCGACAATAAATAATTTGATCAGATTCTGTTTTATACTACGATACAAAGAAATAATAACAAGCAATATGAATAGTTTGCTAAAGCAGAGAATATTATTTACAAATAATCTTTATTTACACTGTGTTCAATTTATGTGTGCGTGCATTCTAAAGCACTTTTTTATTATTCACAAAAACACAACTTCAAAATCGCAGTGCACTTCTTATTTACAACTTGTTCCATCAAAAAGTCGCCATGAATAGTTGTCCAACTTCACCTTCAAGTAATCAAAACTCATACTCGCCTGTGCTTCCAACGACTTTCCACGTCATTTTAAAATCCTGTACACAGATTTATGTTAAGTGAAAGATTAGACAAGTGTATTACAAAAGAAACACGAACGCCAAAAATCATCATAATTGTTTGACTAACCTCGGTTTCGATAACTAAATAGCATGTGTATGTTCCAGGATTGCGAGGGTTGAAACTAACGGCAAAATAAGTTTCCTCATTTTGCTTCAAAAATCCATCATTTGGAGTCACTGACCAGTCATTGCATGCATCTCCAACAAATCCGGCTCGGAATTTGGCAAATCCCATATATGGATTTTTGAGCTATAACAAGAGAATATTTATGGAAAAAAATGTTAGAGATCGCGACAAAAACAATATAACTAAACATCTGTCCTCGTTTCGACGCACCATAATATCATGCCTCGCGACACCATTAAGTGGTGCCCTCAAAGAGATGATGCCTGCCAATTCCTCTCCGGCTTCAATAGAAGAAGAAAATGCGTCATATTCCTGATTGGCCCATTTGAAGTGAAAGCAAAAACATCAGTTGTGATATTCATAAAAGGAATTGAAATTACGAACATGTGCAATGATTCAATTACCTCGTAATACTCTGTTTCTTGCCCATATTGGTAAATATTATCTTGGGCCATCACATTCATGATTTTGTTGGAGAGCGCGATCTCTTTCTGCGTCGCCCAGTTTTCGTACTGCTGGGCACGAACCGAATTCATGCCCGGATTAGCTTGCAATAACTCGTCAGCGTAGGTAACACTGCTTGCAGCCAAAAATCCTCCATAGTTATCCTCGATCTTGG
>JALLAR010001374.1:0-11632 GCA_036939335.1 Conticribra guillardii
TGAGCAAGTATGTGACGGGGGGAGAAGGTGGTGGGCCGAGACGATGGCTGGGGGAGGCGATGGCCGCGAATATTAAAATAATAATGAAATTACTCCTGGTGAAAAAATAATACGATAGAGCGTGTGAAAAAAAGTGAGCGCGCTGTGTTTTTTTTTACTAGTGTGTGTTCGTGGGAAAGGTATCCGCCTGTCCGTTACACGAAAAAGATCCGTCCCCGTGGCCATGTAGTTGGTGCGACGTGGAACTCGTGCGTGGGCTCGTGCTTGCGACAGAAAAGATCCAAATTTGTGAGAATTTGTGCCACGAAAAAACATCACATCAAAATCGATGTGCCATTATTATTTTTACATCAGAGAGGTTCTTTTCATGATCGTAATTGAGCGCGAACGAATTGTAGTACTATCTCCTAGCACTATCCATTATTACTATCGCATTGCCAATCATGGAATCGAGTCTTACTGCCAAGAGCAAAAGTAACAATGAAAATAACAGTGCCAGCAACAACAGTAAAAATGACGAGCCAATACCCTCCAAATTCCAAGTGTGGAAATTAGCCTCCCGACCTCACACTCTCACCGCCAGCATCGTCCCCGTAATCGTTGGTTATGCTTTGACATTGCAATTGATTCATCGTCATTCGGATATTGCTGTTTTGGCCGCCAATAATAAGAATATAGACGATGCTGCCTCATGCGTCATCACAGCCAATGGCAATTACGACGAACAACAAGAAGAACAAGAAGAACAGGAAGTGTGCACTGCCTCGAACACAACATCAAATAATAGCACACTCCTTCCACCTCAACTCCTTCAAATCGCCATCCAATTCGCAGTATTTGCATCCTTGATCCAAATATCCACCAACCTCCACAACGACTACGCCGATTTCGTCAAAGGAGCCGACACCGACCAGCGCGTGGGACAGGCACGTGCCACTCAAAAAGGGTGGCTCACTCCCAGAGAGACCTGTGGGGGATGTTTACTGTGTTTGCTGGGTGCGGCTTTCGTGGGGGTGGGGTATTTGATTCCTGCTGCATTTTCATCCGCTCATCACTGCGATCATGGGGAAAATGGGAATAAGGAGGAGGCAGGCAATGCTTATTTTGAGTACTACTACGATCCCATTATGATCTTCGTAGTCCTTTCTTCCATGTTCAATGCTGTGGCATATACGGGAGGTCCATTCCCACTGGGATATATTGGTCTGGGAAATCTATCCATTGGTTATTCGGGATTGGGGGATGTATTTGTCTTTTTGTACTTTGGGTTGGTTGCCACATTGGGAGTGCCGTATCTGTATTTGACCAAGGTTATTGCTGCTTCTTGCGCAGGAATACAAAACAACAACAACAACAACAGTCACGATAGTATCAACATGGAACGCTTGATGGCATTACTTTATCCATCATTTCTGTATGCTCTACCCATTGGATTCCTTGGCACGGCCATTATTGTGGTGAACAACTTACGTGATAGAAATACCGATATTCATGCTGGAAAGAAAACCTTGGCGGTACGATTTGGGAAAACATTCTGCCAAGTGGAATATTTGTTACTTATTGTGGGAAGTTATGCATTTTGTGTTGTGTTTTGGTTGCTAGAAGAAAAAAAGAATAATGAATCAGCAGGAATCATGATTTCAATAGAAGAAGAAGCAACAACAACAGCATCATCATCAAATTCGTGGACAACTCTCCTACCTCTCTTATCGATACCGATGGCAATTACGCAATTAAAAGCAGTAGCGTTTGGAGGGAAAGACGGAGGAGCTTTGAATGAGCATGTAGGCGGGACGGCAAAATTGCAAATGATGTATTGTATTTTGATGGCGGCGGGTTTGATCATTTCAATACAATAATGCTGTCGGGATGCATGCAAATCATATTTGACAAATGATTCACAGAGAGTGAGAAATTGTTGAAAGGCGCAAACATCGAAAATAATCATCGTTGGTCGTAGCAAGGAATTAAACTTTAATTAGCATAATAATTTAGGACTATTTTATTTTGTGAGTGAATCAATGCGAGTTGGAAAAATCAATCCCATGTTGTCGTTTTTTCTTACACAGTAGATCATGGCCAGTACCCAAGCTGGGGCTGTTGCTCCGAAGACGACGTACCAAAACAACTTGAAGATGAACTCTGGGCGGATGTATTGTGAAAAAAATAGGAAAGCAGAGAATAATATATGTGTATTCCAAATGAAGTAGGATGGTCATTATTGAACCACGATTGAATATTGTGAATAATATGAAGCCCGGCTAATACCATATCAAACTCTACAAACAGCCTTAATGAATGCACTGTTGATTCATAATGCCAGATACTACATCATTCAAAGGACAGCTATTAAATCCGCTTGCAAATTCAGCAGCTTTAGAATCTCCCGCAGCTTTCTCCAGCTCACCAGCATCCATTACAGAATACGCCATGGAACGATTATTGAGCGATGTATTATTTAGCTGGCGCTGACTGATGAGTCGACAACCTACTAAGCTATTATTTACATGTAATAATATGACGCTGTTCTATGAGAAAAATATGAAATTTAAAACTCGGATTTCTCTTACAGACTATATTTTCCAAATTTCAAATTTGATACAAATTTCAAACTTCTAACGAATCTAGCACAATGCGGAGACTCACTGAATAACATGGCAAATGATAGTAGTGTTAATCGATCATCCAATGATGATAAAAGTATTGTTTGCACGAACGATCTGCCATTTAATGTTTTCCAATCGCCAGAAAATTCATCATTCGTAGCAGGCACCTCACTTTCCCGAGGTTGTACTATTGCAGGAGGCGATATTAATGCAGTGGGTAGTGATGTAGATAATGTAGACGCAAATGCCAATATGGCACTAGAAAAACAGCCGACAGAAGAATTAGTGAGTACGATAGACTTGGAATCCAAGAGCTTTATTGACAGCCATGTGAAATTGGAAAGTCCCGACATGGAAGAGTTCTTGATGGACAATGAAAGCGGATACTATGACCATTGCCATGGCAATCAAGAAGTGCATTCAGCACTGCCGGCGGAGGAGTCTCGATCTGGAGCAAAGATAAATATTGATGATCTCATTCGTGATGATGTTATGGATTCGCCTGTGCGTGTGGAATCGAGGTTGAGTGACACCATGACGAATGATCACTTGAAATGTTTTCATTCCAATGACGATTCCCCAAGTACAATGAATAACGAAGAGGTTCGGGCCTTGCCGATCTTTGGCAATCATATCTACTGTTCAAAAGATACGACATCAAGTATTTTACAAGAGTCTCAAACACAGACAAAAAGGAATGTAACAGATTGCACTTCTGATTATTTCTCAACGAAACGCAGAGTTACAGATGATAGCAACTGTGACTATGGGTATCCATCTAATGCTATGACAATGCCGCAATTTCAAGCAATGATTTCCCGTTCGTCGAATAATGTTTCGTATTCAAAGAAAGAGGAACCTTCCAATCATCCACCACTTCCTATGCTTGGCAACAATCCCATCATATTCAGCCGCGTTAGAACGCAGTCATATACTGAGCATGATAGTAGTTATTCATCATCCTACACTATGCAACCTCAAATTCACCCAGCAAATTTTATGGCACAGCAGTTTTCACCAATCAGCAGCAACAAAAGCAATTCATATCCTCATTTTTTGTTCCCAGGAGAAGTGGCGATCGATCAGGCAAACAACTATAATCCGTTGTATGCTCAACCGAGCAATCTAGACAATTATCCGCCCGCAAATAATCATATGGCGAGGCGAGGGACAACTGCTGCGCCGCCGTGTCAATCAAATGGTCAAGTAAAGCGAAAGAGAGATGAGATGGCGCTTGGACCCCACAATGCCATCGCCACATCCTCGAGTAATCAATCTAGTGGTCTTCTCAATTTGTTATGTAATGTTTCTGTCAATTTCGGTTCCCGCTTGGACATCGGGTGTAAATGTAGCCGCACGAGATGCTTGAAACTATATTGTGACTGTTTCCAGTCGGGTAAGGTCTGTATCTCTACGTGCGCATGTAATTCTTGTTTAAACACCAAGGAAGAGAGTGGAGATCATGGCGAGCGAACAAAGGCTATTCATTCTATTTTGAATAGGAGGCCTGATGCGTTCCAGAAACGGGAGAAAAATGCAGACGCGGGATGCGCTTGCAAAAATAGCAAGTAAGTAGAATTGTTCATGTTTCGGATTGGTGTCTAATCTTTGTGCATTATATCTTTTGATAACTTTCATTCATTTTTTGGTCATCGGATTTCATCCAACACATTCAAACCATAATTTAGATGCTTGAAGAAATATTGTGTTTGCTTCAATGAAGAAAAGGAGTGTGGTCCATTATGCGTATGCGTTGGGTGTGGGAACGCAGGAGAAGGACGTGCTAACAGACAAATGACAGCAGAACAAGCTTCGACTCTGGCAGAATCAATGAAATTTTGCTGCGAAGAAACTATCAATCTTTAATCCTCTACAACAAAAAATGCTCGAAACAGGTCAATTCATTAATGTGAATTATCTAGTGTGCATTTTGACTTCGTTTAATAAATCCATTAACACAATATTGCCAATGGAATACAGAAGCTTACTCTACACGTTTTGTGTGATAAAGAGACAACAAAAATATTCAAAGCATGTCTCAGGTAAACCTGCACACGGCAAAAGGCATAACAATAATTCGTCTCATAATTTCCAAATCACGAAAGCAATAACCTGTTGCATCAAAAAGTTCTTATCTCAGCCCAGCAAACCAATAGCCAACAATATGTTGTTCTTTGCTTCGTTCACCGCCCTTCTATTTCTTGCCAAGGCCGAAATTCAGCCTATCGTGTGAGGTCTTCAGTCCATGTTTGGTATTCAAGGCAAGCTTGGAGGTGACATCCAATAAATGATCGCTTGCAAAAAGAACATTCATTATTCCCTTGAAACGCCAATGAACAAAACCAATGGCTCCATTCTCAACTCTATGGATATGATGGTTGTTGAAAAGGATGAGTTCTAAGAGAGAAATGAATGCCAAGAAGGAAGAGAGCCGGCAGAAAATTCTCAATTGTGCATGCTTTGCAGTGAATCATGGACTTGATGATATGATGGCTGCGAATTGAGATACAATTGGTACCATTGGATCAGAAAGTCCTGGGATGGGAGAATCGTGATCTTCGGGATGAGAAGATGCTGGCAACTCTGAACGCCCTATTAGCTCGTCAGGTGTGTCTATTCAAGATGTGATGTAAGAGAAGTGCCCGGAATTTGACTGCGCCAGTGTGGGGATGAAGAAATTATTCATTGCACTTGTTCTATTCTGTGGCTGTTGCTGCGAGTTGAATGATGCGTCTGAGGTAGCATATGCGCAGGCCCGTCCTGGTCGATGAGGTTCGCAAGCCGCACAAGATATGGTGCTTCTGGTTCTGGTATGGGCGGCAGGCCAGGTGAAATTACTGATGGGTTGCAATCACACGAACGTGGTGACGGATAGGTATTATGGGCGGGCGGGATAACAAGGAGGCTCCTCTTAGGGTTAGGTCGTCCCGGATATGGTTGGCTGGGAGGACCAGGAATTGACATCAAGAGCTTGCTTGCTAAAAAGAGTCGCAGATTCGACTATCTCCGTGTGGAATATGAAAGCGTAGAATACACGTTTTGACTCCATGACAGGCGGAGAGATGTCACGCAGTGGCATCCGTTTTTGTAGTTGCTGTATTTATAATCAGGAAGAAGACGACTTGGCTTTTTTTTGCTTCAGCTTTGAGTGCCAACTCTGAATTCCTCGGTGAGGAAACCAGTGTGAGCAATATGGCCCCTGGTCTTGGAGCTGCGTTGGCATTTGCAGCTGTGTTCATTGGAACTGATCGTATGTACATTTAGGGGGCACCAGAGCCATGATGTAGGTGTTTTACTTTATAATCGAAAACGAAAAAACAAATAAAGTTGATGTTAATAATTCCATTCAATTTCTTTCGCAATAAACTTGATTGACTCTACCTCTATGACACTCCCAAGTAATAGTACAATGCACGATCTTTTCCAAAATGCTCGCAAACCAAGAGATATCGCTCTTGGAATAAAATAATACATAATTTTTATTCTTTCTTGTTCGAAAAGAATATAAGTCTGTATTGCGTTTTGATAAAAACTAAGTCATGCCAACACTTACGAAAAAATGGTTCAGCTTTAGCGTTGCAGTTCAAGTGTCTACCTAGAGTAAAATGTTTCAAAGCGCTCAATATAATATGATTCCTCTTTATCATGATGGTGATGGATTAACAATTATATTATAATAAACCATTATTCTAAGCGCTCAATGCTCCTCACGAAAATACAGCAACCGTCACTGTGTAACCCCGGCCTCGACAACCCTTAAGCCTTAATATCAGCAAAATCACTGAACCGATAACTATACCTCTGATCGTCACTAATCAATTCCTTGACCTTGTCCACCAAGTACTCCAAATGCTCGTCATTAATCTCACTTGGCCCAGTCCACAACTTGGAATTAATAAATGCCTGCCTCTTACTATGCAACAAATCGATATCATAACTTTCCAGCCATATCTCAAACACTTGATCTTGTTGCCTGGCGTGTCCCAATACACGTGTTTCGACAAAGACGGCCTTACCCAATTCTGTACCGAACCGTTCAGTGATTTTCTCCGCCATCATCAAGTCTTCTTCCTCCGCTGTACAGGCGATTACCAAATGGCCGCGGAACTCCTTCTGTCCCTCAATATCGTCTTTGTATTCGTATTTGTCGACAGTCGCAAATTGATCACGCCATTCTTGACCCTCTTCGGAAAATTCCCTTTCAAATGCATCAAATTCCTTCATGAATTTCTCTTCGATTGCCGAAGTTCCATCGGTAGAGCTACTTCCGTAGTCCTCGTCAAAGACATTATCACGCGGTTCAAAGTCTTCACTATCAAACATTAAATTCTCCGACTCTTCATTAAACACCTCATCCATCCAGTTCTCCAACGCCATCATCTCCCTCTCCTCGTCATCCATCTCACTCTCATCCAAGGTAATAATCCCCGTCTCCGAAGCATCCTTCTTAGGAATGTCATCATACCCAATCCCCTTATAATACTTCTCCAACTCACTCATATCCGCATTTTCCACATCCGTCCACGTCCACTTGAATTCCCTCTCGCGTTGATCCTGATACTTCTCATACACCTCCAACTGAGGCATCCACTGCGTAAACATGATGGGTGCCTCGGGATTATGACGAAAACTCGCCAATATCAAATTACTCACATTGAAATTCCAATCGTACATGAGCCACATTTCCGGTTCTGGACATGCCATGGTGGTGGAATGTTCGATGACGGTTAGGATTTCATCCTGGGTTTCGTTGGACAGTGCGTTCCAATCGCGTTCGACGTCCATGTAGGCCATGGTGTGTTCGGATCCAAAGTAGGTTTGATTGGCGAGTTGGTCGCGGGCAGATTGATAGGCTTGCAGGGTGTTGTCTAAATCAATGAGGTCGGATTGTTGGATGGATCCATTGGGTGGGTAGATTAGATTTTCTCCATCGGCAGTCGCATGGGGATTGCTGGAGGGGAAGGCTTCTTCGCCGTAGACATCGGTGAGTGATCCAGCCTCGGAAATGGCCTTGGGATCGATGACATCGAAGCCTTTTTCGTCTTGAATAATGAGGTCTTGTATGTCTTGTTCGTCCAAGAGCATTTTATTGTCGTTGACAATTTTTTCGACTTGTTGAATATCCTCATCGGCATCGTAGATTGCTCTCTCTTTTGCGGGCATGTTGGCGATGTACTGCATGACCTTGTCTAAGGATTGTTCATTCTCAAAGTTTCTGGGAATGAGTTTCTCCCTTTGTTCCAATTGCTTCCTGTCGGATACTTGTTTCAGGACCGCTTCCTTGGCGCGTTTGTAATTGGGATCCGAGGGAACATCGTCCAATAGCGGTGTGGGTGGGTCTTCCTTGGAGGCATCGTACGTGGACCAAATGTCAATGGATCCATCTTCAAGAAGATGCCCGTCGTCATCTTGTTCTTCTCCTTCTTCTTCAAGGTATTCTTCGTCGTCCTCTTCCACCACTTCATCCTCAGAGACGACTTCTTCTTCGTACGCCGCTTCGACTACTTCTTCTTCATCGTCCTCCTCTTCTTCGTACATCAAGATCTCGTCTTCTTCTTCCTCGTCTTCGTCGTCGACGCTGTTGAATATTGTCAAACAATGGTACAAACCAAACATACAATAAGTAAGTACAATCAACATAATAATAAATCAATTAGTCAATCAATCAATTAATCAATCAAATAAATCAATCAATCAATAAATAAATCAATCAATAAATCAATCAATCAATAATCAAACAATCAAACAAACCTGCCAATCTCATCATCCTCATCCTCAAAATCGTCGTCCTCGTCTTCCTCGTCGTCATCATCAAAGGTGTCCTCGTCGTCTTCGTCCTCGTCATGATTCGCCGAAGCGGAAGGACGGCCAGGACGGGCAAACAGTGCTGCTTGCAGCCGGAATGGTGGATTCTGCAGTAATGATGACGAATATGACGAATATGAAGATGGTGAGACGACTTCATTATTTATTCTATTGGCATGATGATGATGATGATGATGATGATGATGATTGTTGTGGTTGTGGTTGTGGTGGAGAGGAGGAGCAAATGCCATGGTCGTGGAGATGGCAGCGGTTGCCACGACTAGCACGCTCATTAGCACGCGGCAGGACGATGACCACGATGACGTTGATGTGGATGTGGATGGAACTATTGTCCCGGGAGATAAGGCCGCGGGTGCGGGCGTGGATTGCATCATGATTCTAATTATTGTTTCTATTGGGTTGATTGATCGAATGATTGATTGATTGATGATATTATTATTAGATATGATCTAAATTACAGCTTCATGGATACGATGGCGGGCGACGAACAAAAAATAAAGAAAAAAACAGTCAAACCACGCCGTCGGCCGGGCGGGAGCAATCGCGGCGATGCAGACAAGATGTGCAATGCAATGTGCGGTCGGTGCGTGTGCCGTGTGCGGTGATGATTGATGATGATGATGTCTCTACTATTGAATGGGTGATGGGTGATGGGTCTGACAGATTTTTTATTGATAATAGTAACACCACGCGACACATCATAGGTAGCATGCACTATCTCTAGAGTACATCATATGTACATACTACATACATGTCATAGTAACTAACGGACGAAGGACAGAAAACATCATTTCGAAGGAGCACAGCCACACACAGCAATTTCTACTCCAAAACGATGAGATTTTTAAAATTTGCTCCGCCTTGTGCTGTCGGTCTAGTTCGTACAGTGGTTAGTATTCCGCATTGTGGTTGCGGTGACCCGGGTTCGATTCCCGGACTGGACATGATGAACCAAAGAACATGTCTCACATCACATAATACAATGGTTTTTTGTGAATCTTTTGCATGATATTTAGACAACTGTATTGTACTAGCTCTATGAGTGAGGATTGAGGACTTCCGTACCAATTCCATTATTTAGTATCACTCTCTCAATACCAGTACTACAACATCATAATATATGTTTCTTTTGCATTTTACATCACTCTTTGCCCTGTTCTTCTTGTGTTTTTTTTTGGTTTGCGCACATCATACATCATGATCGTGTTTGCGTGTTTTTATCTATATTGTTATATTATATTATTTGATCAATGTGTGCTTTGGATGATGTAAGAAGTGTATACAATATTTTGTCTCAAATTATCCCCTGTTTACACCCATGCCAGCCATGATATAAAGTGCTGTAACTGTATAACAGGCAGCCCTGTCCAATATCCAATACCAATACCAATACACCCAACAAAACAAAACAAATAGTCAATAGCCTAGTATAATAATAGCAATAGCCATAGCCATAGCCATAGCCATAGCCATAGCCATAGCCATAGCCATAGCCATAGCCATAGNCATAGCCCCATAGCCCCATAGCCCCATAGCCCCATAGCCCCATAGCCCCATAGCCCCATAGCCAACACCCAACACACCAATGCCCTTAAGCAATAGCAGCCAATATATCAGCCAATAGACAACACTCAATACCCAGCAATAGCCAACACACCAACACCAGGAGAATGCATATGCACTGTATGCACCTGAAATATTTATGACACATACAAAATAATGTATGTTCAAAATTACTAGTTAT
The DNA here is from genome assembly GCA_036939335.1 of Conticribra guillardii. NCBI lineage: Eukaryota > Bacillariophyta > Thalassiosirophyceae > Thalassiosirales > Thalassiosiraceae > Conticribra > Conticribra guillardii. The sequence continues at coordinate 10,177 of JALLAR010001374.1, forward strand.
CATTTAGTGCTAATATCAATGTGCAAAATCTAAATGATGACCACATCTTTAGGTTGCTATATATTTTTAAGCATAGACAGGACTAGAAAACAAGAATACACAAATCTATGATGCAATTCTTAGATACTAAGCCTCATCATTGTGATAAACAGCAGAACTATTCCGAAAATATAACTCAATGCTTGTTCCTTACATATCTTTTGAAAGTGCAATTCACCTTCCTAATCATGATAAATGAACTTTGCAAGGCAGGCTTAAAGCCTTGACAAAATAGTTTTTTTTTTTGTAAAGTAGGAATATTGAATGAGCTGGTGGCAGTGTGGTAGTGGTTATATATGGTGATTGCTGGGAAGATGGTGGGTGCCAATAAAGTTTAAAAGAATTCTAAAAAAGGAGCAGATACAATAAGAACCTACTACGCATTTATTGTGGAATCCATCATATGAAATTTGTCAGAGAATGGTGTACATTTGTCATGGTGGTAGAGCCACAATAACTGCCCAGACTTGGAGCTTGGAGATATTGCTTCAATACCAAGATTGCCTTTGCTGAAGGTACTATTACCCCATATTCTGATTGGATCATTTAGTTGCCAACTGATGCCACCTTTGTTGAAATATAACATACTTGGCAACACCATTGGTGTGTAGTAATACTTGGGAATTTTGCATAGATTCTGTTGAAATAAAAAATTCACCAATTACAGGAGACATGTTGCATGTTGCATTCTTGGTCACCACTGGAGCAATGTGACGGGTGGGTGTGAAATACAAATGATGGAATGTGCCTGATTCAGGAGAGTAAAGACCACAATCATGCAATGCATCGAGGACATTGCTTGGATATTTGGGAGGAAATTGAATAAAGTTGTGGGTAGTTGGGTTTGGCACAGTGCATGTTCCTGCATTTGTAGTTCTCAGGACCATCTCCAGGTCCACATTTCATTTGGCATCTTTCATTGCATTTGTGTACCAAAAAAGCTGTGTTTTCCGTAACTTTCTCCCAACAGCTTGCATCTTTGAATAGACCCTTGTCAATAGTATTGCATTTCATCCGAGCTGCACACTTCCATGCAAGAAGTCTTCACAAGATCAAACACATATCTTCTCATGTCTCCATGCATGTGTTCTTTGATGAGACTGATGAGGATATGAAGATGACACACATTGCCAGAGTCTTTCTGGTATTCATCTCTAGCAAAAATATTAGCCACTGGACCAATTTTAGATGTGATGCTATGGAGAAGATATTCCAAAAAATCTTCCTCACTTGAATCCATTGGTGAAAAATGATGGAACCAAAAGCATGTTCCATTGCAATAGCAACCTCTTTCTGCTCAGAGACACTCTTTTTGTAAAAATCAGGGTAGCATTCTTTTCATTTGCCTGTTGCCAGGTACATCTTGAGGAATTTCATTCCAAAGTGTTTTGCTTGGTTACATGTAAAGGTGAGAAAC
>JALLAR010001375.1:0-22787 GCA_036939335.1 Conticribra guillardii
AATAGTGAAAAAAATCATTCTAGAAGCCGAGATATGCACTCTTTGTCAGACATACGGTACTAACAATTACATAATGCACTACAATGTTGTGCTAAATAATAATAATGCACTGAATATGTTGTATGAATCAAATGCATCACTATTGTACAAAAAACGCTTGACTTGAATTCACTTTCTTTGATAACCAAACACGTATATAAAGTATAACAAACGTGGCATGTCTAAATTCAATTATACAAACAAATAGCAGTTGATGTGTTTCATATTAAAAGTAACATAATCTATTGGTTAATTTTCTTCTGTTCAATGGTAATAATAATATTGTACAACAACACAACTCGCGTCTAATGATAACACATCCATACATCACCACCTCAGCAGTAGCCTTGTGATAACAATCCCAAAACCTTGGGTGATGATGTTGATGCTAATTCATTATAATAGGAAGTGTTGATCAATGCGCCATCAGTCGAATCAGTAGTGCTAGTGGTGGAATTGAGCAACAGCAATGGCTCAGTCACATACGACGATAGATTTTGAATCATTCCCGTTGTGGTGGAATCAATGACGACGATGACTTCCTCCTCTTTTTGAATGGCAGTGGTGGTGGTGGTGGTGGCGCGTGGGAAAATTACACCGGCATAGCATTCCATAGTGGAAGGACATTCATTGGATTGACCAGTGGGACAAAATTGAACTTGTTGTTCTTGTTCATGTTGGCGATGCTGTGGCATCGACCATGACTGGATGTCATCTTGGCCATTGCAGGAAGAAAGTGCATCGTCGTAATTGAATCCGCATACAAACTTCATCTCTTGATCATCATCATCATGACCATGTGGCGGCTGCCGCCGTGAAGAAGTCAAATCATCATCATGCTCCATCAACATGGAAGAAGGACAAGGAATACCCGCATAACAATACTCTCCCGAAGGACACTCCTCATCGCTTCCGGTACCGCAGAGCTTGGAACACGTCGTTGCTTCGGTCCAAATGGATCCGCAGGAGAAGGTGGGCGTGAGATGATGTGGTGCTGTGTTTTGGTCGTGGTGGAATTTGTGTGCACGAGGTGGTGCGGGTGGCAGTTGTGTGGACTGTGCTTTTCTCACTGCGGCCGGTCGTTGGTATTCTTCATGCTGTTGATGTTGTGGCTGTTGTTGGAGTCGTCGTGCGGAAACGAGGGTGGGTGACGAGAGTAACATNTTCATGCTGTTGATGTTGTGGCTGTTGTTGGAGTCGTCGTGCGGAAACGAGGGTGGGTGACGAGAGTAACATGGCGGCGGTGACTGCAATGCTGGCTCGTCTTTGGGTTGATGCTGTTGATCCATTCATGGTTGATTACGTTTCTTGTTCTACGAGTTACTATTTATTAATGGGGAGGCAGTTTTGTGAGATCTCTAAAGTCCGAGATGAGATTCTTCACTTCAATGGTCGGAAGCTGGATGGATTGGCGTTTGTTTGTTGTCTGGCAGATGCGATAATATGAGCAGGTACTACCAGCCGGTCGGTCAGAGGTGCTCTACTATCGTACTGCGTGAGAAGACTGTAGATATGAGACGGTTTAATCGCAGTTCTGATGAATGGAACGATTGATTACAACAAACTGAGCTCGTTAGTTCGTTAATGCTGGAGGTCGGTCGGTCGGTGAGGGTTTTTAGTTGATTTATTAGTTGTTGTCGATCGTGTTTTGTTGGGACGACCAAAACGATTGGCTGAATGACCCGAGCGATAGACAGTGAAAAAGATGCAATGCGCCCAAAAATAAAATGCGTTGCACTACCTAGGTTTGATGGTGTTTTACGTGTTGTGTCGTTGTTATTCACGCAAAACTGCCAAGAGAATGCCCTCGTTCTCAAAGAGCTGTATTGTGTACCTATGTACTATGTATTGTGTAATGATTGAGACCTGCATATTACTACCTCGGCTTCTCGATTCTCCTCCGAGGCAATACTACAAATTGGTACAAAAGCACGATCGATCGCGCAGTAGCCGCGCCCTTCTTAAAAATTTCAATTGGCCCAACTCACGCTTTATTTCATGCAATAAGTAAAGTATGTAAATAATATACCAGGTACAAAAATGAACTATTGTGACACTAATTCTATATTGCCCATCATTCCCCAAATTTCAAGGCACAATTAACAATAATTCTATCAGAGCAGCCATGATCTTATTGCAAACAAGCCTTTTCACATGCCTTTCGCCGATTATTGGTGAATACATTGATAATTTCTTGGGAGCGATTGAAGGAGGAGACACGTTTAAATTGATGATTCATGGTTATTGTTGAAAGAGGGGCTAGGGTATGTTTGATAACATTCTTTTATTATTTACCGTGGCAACGTTGCGGAGTTTTATGCGTTTGATTATGGTTGGGCCTTTTTTTAGAGTGGATGAGAACAGAAGATGAGAATCCAGTCGATTTTGCCACGATTTTGCTAGTATGGTAACACAACGCTCCGCGTTTATTTGGCCGTTCAAGATCAACATCGATGGACAACGTCAAAAAAAGACCATCAAGCAAGACGCTTCCGTTCACGCCCAAGAACGCGACCATCCCGACCAACGAATGCGTGGGAAACGAATAATAATAATAATGCATCCCATGCATTCGCGCCGAAGCAATAGCAGCGCAAGTCCATCGCATCATTAGCCAGCTCTAGCAACCCTATATTATTGATATTATTCTCATTCAAGGGTTCAATTAAAATTTGAACAATAGGTAGACAGAGTTGACAAAACAACAATCGGCACCCTAGTTGGAACAATTATCAATTAGTAGTTAGTATCCATCATGACTCGTGGTAGTACTAGAATAAGCTCCTCTCCCCTGATGCAATTATTATTGACAGCGTCGTCGTACTTCATTATTGCCACCGTTGCGTCGACGACGACTACAACGATAACGACGACAACTCACGATAATAATAATAACGAAAGCATCAAAATCGACACCAACGGGAATAATAAGAATAATAATAATAAAGTGTCCCACAATAGATCACGCACTCCGGCCAGTGCCGTTCGACGAAACAATAATAATAGAGCCCATTCGAAATTAAGAGGTGGCAAAGCAACATCAACAACAGCAACAACAGGACAGCAAACGCAACAACATGAACCAAATAATAACAATAACAACAACAAAATAAACCGCAATCTAAACACGGCCTCCTCCTCCTACCCCTCCGCCCACCCCTACTACCCCGACCACACCACCGCCACCTGCCTCGACTCTCGATTGCCCCAATATGCCGACTACGAGGAATGGATGGCATGGGAGGGAGGATATGCCGAGAATCACTTTTTTGGGAGCGCGGAGGAATGTTGCGAGAGGTGGTTTGGGGGGGAGGCCAGTTGTTTCGTTGGCGATGATGGAGGGATGGATGGCGATGATGCAAAGGTGGTTGATGGAGCGAGTGTCGGTATTGTGGAAGCATTCGGTTCCAGTGCCCTCAATGATGACGACGACGACGATGACAATGTCGGCGCTGGTTCTACTTCTGGAATACTGGATGGAATGACGCAATCATTAATTCCACTGAGTGACATTAATCCTCAAGCGGAAGAAGACATGCTGGGAATGTCCAATTCGTTAACTTCCCTGACTTCCATTGAAGAGACGCAACAACAACAGCAACAGCAACAACAGCAAGAAGAAGAAAAGCAAATATCCCAACAATCCCCAGAAAACAACAACAACAACAATAATAATAATAATAATAATAATGACAACGACGGAGAAACATTCCCCACCTTCTCCTGCGGCACCGGCTGGGCCTCCGCCGCCCAATGCACCACCCTCTGCCTCAACGGAATGGGATGCCCCGACGGCCAATCCTGCTATGCCGGTATTCCCTGTCCGAGCAATTTGGTGGCCAATGTGATGAATGCCAATGGGGATGCGGACGAGGGTATCTTGGGCTACATTGACAGCAGTGGTGTTAATGGCGGAACCGACAATTTGAATGGAGTATCCACCAACGTCTGCGGACTCACCTACGAAGACGCCCAAAGCAAATGCCTCAATGGCAACCAACCGGGTGACGCATCGACAACATCATCATCGCTGGGATTCGCACCCGACTACACCCCCTGCCCCTCCGGATCCTCCTGCCCCCCCACCCTCCACTGCTACGGCGGCATACTCTGCCCCCCGCCCCCCACCATCTCGCCCTCTCCCACTCGTTCCCCCATTCCCGACTACGAACCCGGCGGCAACGGACGCGACATTATAGGATATTATGCCGCGTGGCAATGGTACGACCGCACGAAATTGGCACAGCCGAGGAATATACCGTACGGGAAATTGACGAGGGTGAATTACGCGTTTTTTCAAGCGGACGAGGGGGGAAGCGTGTGGGGGACGGACGAGTGGGCGGATCCCCGGATTTTGTTCGGGGATGTGATTTTGACCCCTCCGGCGGGGGAAGTTTGCAATGAGGATACCGCCGCCGCCGCCAAGGGTGGTGCTGCTGCGGAGGGATGCTTTTGTCATTGGTCCGGTCCCGCCGCCAAATCGTGCTTCTTTCACGATTACAAAACGAGCGGATTGATTCATTTGGCGCAGCAGCAGGGGGTGGAGGTGTATCCCAGCATTGGGGGATGGACTTTGAGCGATGCGTTTCCGGGGTTGGCGGCGTCGTCTTTGGCGAGGAAGGCGTTTGCGAGGAATTGTGTGGATCTTATTGTGGATTATGGGTTTGATGGCATTGATATTGATTGGGAATATCCGGGGTATGCTGGTGAGAGACTACCTATTATGGTGTTATACTAGATACTGCTATACTATTTACTTGATACTTTATTGTTGTCATTATTTATATTCTCTTCTAAAACCAACGTTTTTTGCACCTTCCTTTCAATCAAAATCCAAAAACATCATATCCTCCAACAGAACACTCGGGTACCCCCAACGATGGCGAAAATTTCAAATTGCTCCTCACAGAATTGCGACAAGCATTGGATGAATTGGGAGAGAGCCAAGGAGGACGATACTACGGAATCACGGCCGCATTGCCATGCGGTCCTGCCAATATTGCCAATCAGGATGTAGCCTTTGTGGCAAATATTTTGGATGGATTGAATTTAATGACATATGACTTTCACGGAGCATGGGATGCCATTACCGGTGTGAATGCACCTTTGTATGATCAAGAGAAGGGAGATCCGGAATCTGGATGGTCGGTGCACGGATGTGTGGAAAATTGGGTGGGATCGACTTCGAATAATCCATTGGGAGAAGAGCAACGATCCAAAGTCAATATTGGATTGCCATTTTATGGCAGGTCTTATTTGAATGCGAAGGAATTATATTCTTCCCATGGAGGACTTGATGAGTTGAATTGGAAGGAGGATGATGGATCTCCTCAGTATTTTAATTTGATGGCGCGAATGGGGGAAATGACAAGCGTGAGGGATGATGTGACCATGACGCAGATTGCGTATTTTGATAATGGAATGGGGATGGTGACGTATGATGACGAGAGGGCGATTTGTGATAAGACAGAGTATGCTATGGATAATGGACTTGGTGGTTTCATCATTTGTAAGTATTGTATTGAATGTGGTCAGGTATTTTGAAGTAGTTTTGTTTATTTTTTTCATGCAATTTGTATTCACCTATTTATTATCGCATCATGTTCACCATCATTGATTTGTGATCTGTAGGGGAAATATCGGGCGATATGATGGATGATCTGCACACACCACTCCTGGATGCAGTGAATCGTAAACTTGCCATGCCTGAAATTGACTGCGAAGAAACTTTCCCATCACCAGAGAAGATAACCTCCAAGGTACCTGCTGCGGATGTAACTTCGTCAGTGAATACTAATACTGTTGCCAAGCCAATAATTGAAGTCGTAGAAGAGCCAATCAACAGGAAAGACAAAACAGAAGTCGTGGGAATACCACCAAAGCATGCACCTGTTGTGGTGGAAGCGCCTGCCCCAGCGCCTTTGCCATCGCCTTCGAATAATGAATCGCCATATACAGTAAGCATAAGCGAGCTAGGATCTGTTTCTACTGCCGCCATGACTTGCGAAGGTGGATGTCCATCAGGGTCGACATGTGTGGGAAATCAATCTTCTGGTCAATTGATCAAGGATGAGGAATGTTCTCCTTGTGGCACTGGTCAGACTTGGTGGCCTTGTGATGTCAGAGGTATGTGTTTTCTTGTTATTGATAATATACTGTCTTGCATAGGTAGATTTCCTTCTAAACATGCCGGTTGTTCCTGTTTTTTTGATGTTCATCCCAGGTTTATGTTGGTGTTGGGTCGATGGTTCCAACCGTATCGCCCCAGCGCCTGAAAGTGGTATCGAAAGTCAAGTCGCCGATCTGTATACGGTGAGCTCTCTTTCTTGCTTTGCTCGTTTGATTGTGGTTTATTCTTTGTTTTTGTTGCAATAGTTACATTGTGTCCTTCGTTAATACTATGTATTCATTCTAACCATGTTTTATATATTTTGCACTTTCTGTTTGTTTTTTTCTTATCTCAATCAGGTCTGCGACGACATTCTAACAAGAGACATATTTAACACAGTTGCACCGGAGGCACGTGAACCATACAGCTACACAGGCCTCTGCGATGCTATTCGATCCTACAATGCAGAGCATTCAGAGAAGGCGTTTGGAATGGGTGATGATTTCCAACGTCGAGCTGAACTGGCTGCGTTTTTGGGCAACACCTTACATGAATCGGATGAATTCAAAGCCGGGAGGGAGTATTTGATGTGTGCTGATAAGAAAACTATCGGCAATGAAGTTTATTGTAAACCATGCGATAGCGGGTGAGTGTCGGGTGCATATTTTTGCGTTTTCATGCAAGTTCTTGAACTTAACGAAACAAAATCTCACGAATAAGATTCTTCCAATTTAATATCTGCACAAAACAGATCTTTTGATTGGGCCTCATTTACTTGTGCTCGTAGCCTGATTACTGGTACAGTTGATTTTAACGAGTATTGCCAGCCCACTTCAACCCCACCAGAAGCATGCAACTGTGGAACGGGGAAGGGGCAGTCTGGTGACCTAGAAGGATACGTACCTGCCAGTGCTCTATTCTTCGGGCGGGGAGCGGTAAGTTCTCACTGTTGGCAACGAACTTGGTGATCTTTTTTATAAACATACAGCTGACTTTTTAAAATGTATCCTTTCTGGACAGATTCAATTAAGTTGGAACTACAACTACATTGGGGCCTCAGTCGCATTGACAGGATCTCCAGACACATTTTGTGACAACCCTGATCTTGTTGCCACAGTAGGAAAGTATGCTTGGGGAGGTAAGTCCTTTTCTTTCTTGATATGTTCATGCACACAGCATTTTACATAAAGTGAGGCATAACAAATTACGCACTAATCCCATTTTATTTATTCAATACAGCTGGGTTGTATTTCTGGATGGAGCATGTTAAAGAAGGGACTACATCTCACATGGAAGCTTTGGCGGATGGAGGGGATTTTGGAGGCACACTCAATAACATTAACGTATGTTTTTGCCTGCAAGGAACATTTATTGACTGGTTTAAGAATCTTTCACAACGACCAAGCTTAACTTAACCTTCTTTCTCCTCTTATTAAATTTTATAGGGTGGCTTGGAGTGTCCTGCACATGGCGGATGGCACGAAGAGGCTGTGAAAGCAAGGCTTAATCGATACTGCCGTGCGGCCAAAGCATTAGGCTTACCCAATCTCATGAATCTAGGAGGATGCGCTGGATTGGAAGACAAGATGTCTTCTTGCCTTGCTGCTGGAACATGTAATGATTGTCAGGAATTTGTTGGGACTACCCCGGGAGATCACGTGATCAACTTCACTCCTCCTGCTCATTCGCCTGTTACCACACCCCTGCAACAGGTTACCATAGAAGAACCCACAAACCCCTGTGGAGAAGGTTTGATGCAACTCCAAGGTCATCCAGATTGTTGTGTTCCCAACACCGCTTTTATTGGTGATGGCGCTTGTGACTCATACGAGCCGGTACGTTTGTTTTTGTTTTCGATCACTAGGCAGTTTTCCATGCGATTTGCAATTATTCATTCTCATTCGATTTCTGTTTTCCAATTGTTAGTACAACACTGAGGTATGTGGGTGGGATGGAGGGGATTGCTGCAAAGAAACTTGCAACATAGACTCTGTTTTTGGTTGCAAAGCAAAAGTAGATGGCGAGTTCGGAGACTACGGACCTTTTGGATTCTTTTGTCTAGATCCTTCTCAGCCATCTGCCATAAATCCCAATCTTTGCTCTAATGTCGAGAGAGAACGAATTGGGGATGGGAAATGTAATCCAGGCTCCGAATACAATAACCCTGAATGTAATTATGATGGCGGGGATTGTTGTGCAGAAACTTGTGATGACACCAGTTCTTTTTACGATTGCGGATCTGGTTCACAGTCTCATGTTTGCCGTGACCCCAGATTTAAGGTATGTTTTTTCTATCTTATTTTCTTTACATCATTTCAGCAAATCGTGCTTTTTCTCACGCGAATCAATCGTTTTTCTTATAACCGTATTCCAGGCTGACACCACGGAACCAACCACCGGCCCTACCAATGAACCTACCAAGAAAATCACCAACAAACCCACCAAAAATCCGACAAACCCACCCACAGCTACCCCTTTGACTACCCCCACAGACCAACCTACCAAAAATCCGCGAAAGAGTCCAACTCCCGCACCTGAAAGCCTTCCGGCGCAATCACTTTCGTCGAGTCAGTTTGCCAACCCTCCTTCTTCCTTGTCGAATCAGTTTGTCAGTTCTCCATCTTCTTTCACTACACAAAACAATGAGGGAGTCGCATGCCAAACTGATATCTACAAGTGTGAAAGTGGTGTGTACGTACGACGTGATTTTTTGAACGATTGCAAGTTTGAAACCTGTCCTGATGTTTCTCAAGAGAAAGAGCAAACACTCTGCGCATCGGATGTGAAAAAGTGTGACAATGGTGTCTACGTACCGCGTGATCCCTCCAAAGGCTGTGAATTTTCGTCCTGTCCGGACGCCCCTCAAGATATTGTGTCTGTTGTGCAGATTGACGAGCAGCATCCATTTGCTTCATCACTTTCATCTATGCTTCATGGAAAAGAAAATGAAATCTCTGATCCAATTCAGAATCCTGCGAAGAATTTAGAATGTTCACGAGAGTTGTTGTCTTGTGGAGTAGGTGTATTCGTGGCCAAAGACCCCAACAGGGATTGCAACTTCTTTCCGTGCCCCTCGAACATATCATCACAGCCATCTCTCCAGCCTGTGAACCAAATATCTATGGCTTCTGCTGTTCATTCAAAGTACGGAGATAAGATGCCTATCTCACAGTCAGCGGAGATTGAACCAAAATGCGCTCAAGAATTGTTCCAGTGTCCAAGCCACACCTATCTTTTTGTTGGTCTCAATCCTAGTGATAGTTGCAATCCTTTCCGGTGCCCATCTGGAGGAACTCCCATCAGTCAGTCTGAAGACTCAATAGCAATGGCTGCATCTACTGCTGAAACAGCTAGCCAGCCCTCAGTTTCAATGGCCCAATCTGCTAGTGAAGCAGCTGGAAAAGCCACAGCTTCTGAAGAAGCATCAAACCTGTCTGTTCAGACAGAAGAATCAGACACAGTGTCAATGGCCTCGGCTGTTCACTCGAATTATGATGATAATGCGTCCGGATGTGCTAGAGAGCTTTATACATGCTCAGATGGTAGTCATGTTGGTCGAGATCCAGATGACAACTGTCAATTTTTTCCTTGCCCAAGCATAGAGCAAACCTCTAGCTCTGTATGCACGAATGCCCTGCAGAAATGCTCAGATGGAAGTTTTGTTGGTCAGAATCCTGACAAAGGATGCCAATTTTTCCCATGTGCACAGCTCATGTCTAATTCCGTCACCATGGAGTCAGGAGGTACGCACCACGAATTCAACCTCAAACCTGCTGATGATGCATCCATTCGTGAAACCCGAGGAACTACGAATTACAATTCGGATGATGATCTAAAGTTGGATGCAGACTCTGGAAAGTATCACGCTCTTATTCGCTTTGATATATCTGAGTTGTCTTCGGTTAGTATACAAACAGCCACTTTGAAACTCTATGCCACTGATTCTGCTGCGAGATCAGGTGGTATGGTAGAAGGCACTGATGGATCAGACTGGGATGAATCTACCGTAACATGGGATACTGCTCCTAAAGGCAATGGAGACATTACTGATGTACTTGGACCTGTGTCAGCAGGCGCTTGGTACGAGCTGAACGTTGTTCATCTCTTGCGAAATGCCATCGAAAATGGTTATACTTCAATGACACTTCGACTATCTACGAAAGATAGCAACAGGGCTTCATATGCTTCAAAGGAGTATATGGATGGCAAGTTCTCCCCACGATTGATTGTAGATGTAATTGTTCCATCTACTATGACTTCGCAAGTTCAACAAGAACCCAACACACAAGTAACAGAATCAACACCACTGGTTCCTGAAGTTGTTTCATCCCTTGGCTCAACGACAATATTTGCATCTGATGACTCCTATATTGACAATGATGAGCCCAGCATGGCCTTTGGAGCGACAAGGATAATGCAAGTAGATAGATCACCTCATGAGCAGCATGCATTAGTTCGATTTGATGTTTCAGGCATCAATTTCAATGATGTCACACTTGCGACTATCCATATATATGTTATTGACACTGCTCCAGGTTGCACGTTCTATTTAACATCAGATACAGATTGGAGCGAAAACACTGTTACATGGGAGAATGCGCCAGCTGGTGATGGGGGCGTTTTAGAAACTATAGAAAAACTTCGAAAAGGCTGGATGGCAGTTGACGTATCTTCGTTCTTTGAGCAAACGCATAGTAGTGACGCATCATATCTAAGTGTGCGGATAGGCCCAAATTCAGACAATAGACTTGTCTTCAGTTCAAAGGAAGGCGATCACAGCCCTAAGTTGATCATTACAGTGGATCAAACTAGTTGAAACACGCAAGCATAAATAATATTGTGCAATACTTAGACATCACATTAAAATAAGCGATTTTTTCTAACTCTTGGGCTCTTTCGAAATTTCTCAAATGTGCGTTCTTCTTTGCATCTCACCACAGTAAAGGAACAATTCCTTGGGTTGAGGCAATGTGGGATACAGCAATGTCTTCTTGTATTGGGCATTCCCAAAGCGATGTTTGTACAAATGGAATTGACGAGAGAGCAAGCTCCACTTGGCTGAATATTTAGGATGACGAATCAAACAATCATATTCTTTGACGATTTTTCCAAGGTTGGGTTTCCGAACAAAGGAAACATCCATAAGGTCACATGCTTTGGCCACTTCTCCTTCTCCTTCTTCCTCATCTTCGTCTCCCTCAGAGAAATCCTCCCAAAGATGCTATTTCTCTTCTTCTCGACCTTGACACCCAAAACGTCACCATTCGATTGCACAAACTTGGACCGGAGTTTTGCGTTGATGAACGTCTGAAAAAGTTGCATTGTGTGGGACTATATCATGAGATTTCTCTTTCTCCTCCTCTTTCAAAAATTCCAAATCATCCCTATTTAGATCCTTGTTCCCACACTAACAGTATATCATATTACAGCTTTATTTGTAAGTTTAAGTTTCATTAAGTTTTACTCCTATGGGGAAGTACCAACCAAAACATCCACACTTTAATATTCTAGACATGCGATCCCCAAATTTTCCTCCAGATTAGTTTTTGTTGATTTCGAATGTCAAATCTACCACACTACTATCCATTCAAAATTATATCATAATAACATACATAATATTCTCACACAATGTCCCCGAAGCATAATATCACCCACCCCTTCGCCTCAATGGACATCAATGCTGCACAATATTTCCAGCACTTAATGGTTCTAGCACTCATACTAGTCCTCTAGTAAATAGTATTGTGATCAATAGTAATATTAACATTAACAGCAATAGTAGTATAATTACACAGTTTTTCATCCCGCCACCCAACACCAACACCAAATACCAATATCATGTCAGGAGATGCACTAACCACCTCTTCCCAGCCCCCAAAGCATGCCACATCAGCTTGATCAACACAAGCTGTAAAGTTTCTAAAGACATTGCTTTAGAATTGCTGAGGTTGAGGTGACTGCCTGTCCGTCAGATGATAATGCTGACAATGCCAAAGCCACCAGGTGCTTTTTTTATGCTTTAGTTTACTAAAAGGGATTTATCCCCGTGCACTACCAATAAATCCCGGGGTCTGGAATGGATCGTGGCAACAGTGGTGGCTGGTGGCAAAAGAATTTAATCTCTCCAAGACTGCATTTGTTTGGCAGAAGGCAATTCCAAATTATCAGGATATGATGGAATCACCAATTTCAATATATGCAATTCAATATTATACTAATTGGCAGTAGCGGTTGATTTGTGCGGTCATGCAACTCTTGTGGTGGAGTCTGGTTTGTTGAGTTCAAAAATGGGTTCTTATTTGAGAAGAGATTTAGTCACTGCAAACATGAAATGCGGCTATTGAAGACGCCACTGGAGTCATTGGAACTTTCTTAACATCGGTGTTAGTAATAATCCTATGGATTTGAGTATGAGGGGGCGTTGAATCAAGAAGTGGGATGTCATAGTAAGATGTGTTGTCGATTGTGTTGTGTTCCAAAATTGCTGAAACATAAGTTGGAGGAAACATTGACAGCCTTCAGTCTAGATCTTCTGAAGATGAGGGTTTGTTGGTGAATTTTTTATTGTGACTATTACCTATGTGCATTCTGGAAAAAAGAAGAAGTAAGATACTGTTAGTGTGCTTGTCCCAATTATTTTCCATATGACAAAAAATCACTGAAAATGGTGATGAATAACCTATACAGCTATAGCTTTCGTACTATTCATTTGTTACTAGTTCTATACCATCTGCAACACAAAACAATGGAGGGGGTTGTGCAGGCTATTTTTGGGACACTTAAACATTTTGCCATATCAGTACGCTCCAGTAATCGAGTACCCAATCTCAGTAAAATTACCAGCAAAAAACACCAGCAAACCATAAGTAGCCAGTAATGCCACATTGACAACCATATTATTGCAAAAACATACTGCAAGCACAATAAAATTTATTAGTAATTAGCTACATCCAAAGCCAACGAATGGTGCCACCCAATTTTGATATGTAGCAATCATATTTTTAAGTTTGAGCAGTCAGTACTTGCTCTGTAACCTAATTCAAGCACCAAAACTATAATCAATGTATCAACTACCAATTAAGGAGACTATCCAGATAACGCCAAATCAAAAAAAGTGATACGAAGAGAGTCAAACAATGATTAGCAAGTCATCCACAGAATTTCAAGATCAAGATCAAGACGGTTCGACCACAATCCAAAAATCTGATCAAATTGTTGCAGACAATGACAATTACAAATTACAAATCTGCTAATGCAGGACTCATGACTCACACTTACTAAAAGTACCCCCAGTTGCTCTCCAATAAATGGGTACAACCTGAGTAGAAACTATGGAAGAAAGTCAAGAAGTGTTTAAAAAAACTGCCCAGATTTTTTTTAGACAAACTTGTAGCTGATATCTGAATTAGAATGTCCATAAAAGGAATAAAGTTAAAATTCATATTATTCTGAGATCTGAGACATGACACATAAACATGTTTGGGTTTATTTTTTGCCAAAATTGGTTTTCAAATTACAAATTCCTATGTAATTGTGAGTGTTTTGGGGGGATTTAAAAACTATTATGACATCCACCAATAGACCACTGTATGAAACTTCATGCTTTGACCCTGCTCCTGGATTATCACACCCAAATTTCCTTTTTTGTCGCAAGCACAAACCACCAAATCGAATGCCTTGGGGGTTGTTAGAGTCTTATATAAACCCGTCCTGACCCATCCCCTCCCACACCATTGTTGTGGATGGGTTGGGTCCAATGGTAATTAAACAGAATGCTAATCTTTGATAACCATTTTTAAAGTTAAAGAGGCACCAACTTACGCAATATATAGCTCGATCAATATTGGTATTGAGTCAATCTCTAGTGAATGGTGTATCTGTTGAAAAAGAATCAAATTCTCTTTCATTTTCACATTATTGTTAAAGGAATAAAAGTTGTTGTGGACAAAAGTTGAACATTCATAGTTTTCAGGTGTAACTAGACAGTTTAAAATGGTCAGTCTATAGTTTCTGCAACTGCTGGCACCTACATGTTTTGATGAAGTTTTGATGAATATGGTGATTGTATTATTATTATCATGATCATGATGATGTTGAACTTTTTCTTCATTTGAGATCTCAAGATTCTTATTAGTTTCGGTATTTAGTACTAATCCCATTTGAACATAAAAATGTTTGCTACCTGAGCTTCGGCCATCTGCGCCATCTACTAATGTGCACTTCTCCATTTTGAAATTGAAGAATGGCATAGTATTATTATTATTATTATTATTATTATTATTATTATTATTATTATTATTATTATTACTACCATCTCTTGTCACTTTCCAGCAGTGAGTTGGCGTGCTCTACACTGCTTTCACTCATAAAAGTCCACACAAACGATGCCCAAAAACACCTCACGGCAATAATGCAACAACCATCTCATTGATACCAATTATTTGCCATCGGCATGTCCATATGATATCCATCTTGAATTGTTGGGCAGTGTTTTTGTTTTCAAAACAGCTGCACTCACAGTATATCAGCGGCAAGAGGGATATCATATGAATACGCTGATGGCAAATTTATTGGTATCAATGAGGTGGTTGTTGCGTTATTGTCGCAGGCTGCTTGGCCATTGTTACAGTGTTGTCGGTGTCGGGCATAGTTTTCAAGGATTTTTATGTGTGAAAGCAGTGGAGAGCACGCAAACTCACTGCTGGATAGTGAAAGTGACAATCGATGTTCAATCCTCGCTACAAGCTACAAGACCCCACGTAGGCTTAGCAATAACACTGCGTCATTCTGCAATTTCAAAATGCCGCAGTGCATATTAGTAATAACGAGTAGATGGTGCAGACGGCCGATGCTCAGGTTGCGAATTTTGCAAATTTTGTAGTAGTAAAAACATGCATTCCAACTTCCAACAACCCAAAATTCTCTAAAAATGCATATTGTAGAGGAACTGTGGTGTTTGTTTTTGACTGTCATTGACAGATTTTTTGTGCCACAGTTAGAGCAATTACCGCGACCTAAAGTGATCTAGCAATTCTGTCTACTAGCAATTTAATTTGGATGTGAAATTTCAAACTGTCTTGGAATTTCAATATGATGTAGCCGCAAAAGACGCTACTTTCAAATCTGGTCTAAATTAGTAACTATTGAAGAATTTGTCTTAACCCTTTTCAAGCGCTAGACATATTATTATGTTGAAGTGAAGCTCTCGAGCTTAGTTGAAGAAAAATTATCATTATGCTGGTGGAGCAGCTCTATCTAGCCATACTCCAAATTTTAGGTACTTTTTGTACCTAAAAATATGAATCGCTTTTTTGACAAATTCTGGCGATCTTTTTTAGGCACAAAAAGTACCCAACATTCAAGGTGGTTAATTCTACAGCCCTCTGACCCCCTCTTTTTTAGTCGATCACGTACATCACTCACAAATAAATAAACTAGAGAAAATTTCAGTTCTACCCTCCAAAAAGGTTATTGTATCTTTGACAACAACTTGTAAATTTATTGCCTTCAAAAGGTGCCATTCCTCTTTTTTGACGTATGGTACGTACTCTAGGTACTGTCTCTACTTTTTGGTAGGTATCGATCATGGTACTGTGGTAGGAATAGCAATTTCATCCACATATGTACTCCTATTTCATTGAGGTTGAGACACGTGTGCACACATGATAGTATATATATATATATATATATACTACTATGTATCTAGTACTACTACACTGAGTGGCCGATACGCATCAAAAAATCTGTTGTTAGCTGAGTGAGCGAGACACAAGACACAACATCAAATTAATCTGCCCATGCACAGAACTGCATCAAACACAAACCAAACAAACCCCACATCACAATTGAACCTCCATATGGTAATACTACCCTAATTGTTGGTGAAAAGGTATTAGCTTTTTGAAAGTGTATTAGGTCAAGAAATTTTAAGATATTATGTATTAAGTGAACAATGGTGTTCTTGTAGAGATTCGTAGTTTTGCATCGTCACACATGACTGACTTATGATGTGACTGGTGACGACTGACTCATTACTAGTCTGGAATAAAAGGCACGTTTCACGGTCTGTCCATCGATTACACACATCCGTCACCCAGAAAGTTAATTTACGTATTAGATTTCATAGTGTATTAGGTACCAAAATATTGATAATTAACATATTAGGTCAGATATGGCATTACGTATCTGATACGCTTTCACCAACAATTAGGGTACTTGGAAGAGATTTTGGCTAAATTATTTCATTCCCTTCATAGGACACATACTAGAGCTAATATTGTGAGTAACACTTGCAATAGATTCACAGCAGTTCACTTGTATGGTAGCCATGTTTTCAAATGATCGAGAGTATTTGTTTTATGATCCTTATCAAATCGGCGATTCATTTTATATTCAAACGAAAATTGCCCGCACTTTCTTTTGATCAGCCATTACAAATCATGTGCACTGAAATATAAATATAACAAACACATTTTTTATTCACAACAAGTCATGCATGTTTTTATTTCCCAGCATTTCTTTGGGTGGAAAGAGTTGAATTCCACTTCCATCACAACCTTCATCCTCCCTCCTAATAACATCCTCCACTTAACCTCAACCAACCTCTCTTTTCTTGCAGTGTTGTGAGCCCACTATTACTATTAAAATCATTCATTTATTTGAACAAGCAAGATGTGATGGTTATTTATTATTTCAATGGATACAGCTATGCTCAATAGTACCATATCATTGAGCTTTGGATGTTGATGTGGTGTGCTCACACCAAGGATGTCATTCAGAATGGCACAATTCCTTCATGTAGAAGAATCATTGATCTAAGTACAAGTTTTTAGAACAAGTGCATGGGGAATTTTGATACTATCCACAAAGTGGTTAAATTTGAGAAGGCGGTGAGGGGGGCAGATAGTGGTCCAGGTTCATTGCTATGGTATACTTTACTTGACTACGTGCTGTACAATGCATTTTGCTTTTTTCAGATGTCGATGATGGAGAAGAAATTGCGGTGTATAACTTCGTTCAAACAACTACAGAAACTGAAGCAAAAACAGCTTAAATTTACAGCATTCTTATTCAAGCTTTGTGACCCTGGCTGCTTTGGAGAAATGATGATGAAAAAGTTTTTTCGAGGTTTGAGAGAAATGATTGACCACCATAAACAATATGATGAACTGCAGGTTGGCACACAAGCACAAGAATGAAATGATGTTGAAACAATTCATCCTACTCAAAAGTTACCAGCCCACAATCAAATTGCTCAATTCTTTGATCCTGATCGCAATCTATTCCACCATAGAATGAAGAAATACCCTTCTCATATTGCGGTCAGTGCCAAACGAAGTTGTTGCATTCTCTGCTGTGCTGAATGTGCAAAAAGTTCACAGATTTTCTGGTTTTCATTTTCTGTAAAGATTGCGCGCGAAAAAATTAGCACTTTCCAGCCAGACTATCTGCTACGTAAGAAATGGTACAATGTGTCGTATGTACATAGTGTACCAATTAAATTTGGCGGGAAGGGGTATCGATAAGCATATTAACACTAATGCTAGGAAGATTCATTTCCGGATTTTTATCGATTGGAACTTATTGAAAGTTTCACCCTAAGTTCTTAAACAAATATTTATTTCCGCAGAACATCTGGATTTTTATATAAAAGCCCTTAGTTTTGCGTTGTTTTTGCATGGTGGAAGAGGGCACCAGTTGGCGCAGGTGGCCAACGACATTGGACATGACCTCATTGATGAACCCTGATGACATTCTGATGACATTTGACACACGACGGAGGAAATTATTATGAAGTTCAAACGGAACTTCTGGAACATCTACTCAGAATTTCCGCCCGGGTTTGAAAATGAAGAATCTTCCTAGCACTACTACACGACAGAGATGAGGAGGGCGATGTCTGTCCGTGGTTGGATGATTTAATTTTCGTCACTTTTTTGTCATGACACGAAAAACCCGCCCAAGCGTCGAAACGGCGGTCTAAAATAATTGAGAAAAATAAAGTCCAGTACATACAATAAGCAGTACATATTGTACTAACTCTTATCGTAGGTAATTTTTATCTTCAAGCGAACGTGCACATGATCACTTGTCGCAGTGGTATCTAGAACAGAGTACAGGCCTCCAGATAGAAGATGATACTCCTATCAAGGGATTCCCTTGCTCCTAGAGTATCATTTAGTAGTACCTTTCAATTTCATTCAAAAAGGGACCAGTACTAAATTTCGAAATTGATCGTCCTGCGTAGGTGTAGAATTTGAACTTACTTCATATTATCGTAGGAATCGTCCAAAAGAATGATTTTCGAAAATCATTCTTTTTGGACGATTCCTACGTAGTCTAGTACAGGAATGGCACCTACGATGATTTTTTTCTGTGACTCTTTCAATGAGACCGTAAGGTACAATACCTATGTACTACGTACGTACGCCTGTGTCGGTTTGCGTGCGACTAACCCCTTGATCTCTCTTGATTCTATCTGATCGAGGATGGAGTCTGGAGGAGTGTGATTGGCCTAGGTAGTAGACTCCGCGACTGTGCGATCAGCCTCAATCAACAACATCCAGGAGTCCAGGACCTGTTTTTTCTGCCATTATTTATCAACAATGGAAGAAACAGGAGCTCGAGAGGCTTCAACACCAGCGGCTGCAGCTGCAACATCATCAGCGGAAGCATCTATGGCAGTAACAACGACAGAAGGGAAACCACCGGTCAATGACACCGACGATAAAATGATGAGTCTATTATCCAAGATCCAAAATGCTATCAATAGATTTGATGACCACAGCAAGAACCATGTAAAGGGCTTTAATGTTGGCTCTTCCAAGTCGAACATTGGTTTGGATGATGCTCGCGAAGCCGTCTGTCGTACGCATCGTCGTGCTGCTTTGACCGTAAAGGAAGCACTTTCATCGCCGTTGTTTGGATCTCAGTCACAGCCTCCGACGGGATTGTCATGCGCGCCCATTTGCACTCAGCAGAGCAAGCACAAGCAATCGCCCTTTCAGCCGTTGGAGTGGGAAACACCATCCTTCGCCGCTGATCATTCTTCACACTTTGAAGGAAAGAAGCGATCTCTCGGAGAAGTATCACCTGAACAAAATGAAAACACACCAAGAAACAATGCAAGATCAGATTCGCAATCCTCAGCATCCACTGATGGTTCTTCCTTAGCTGATGATCCATGGGAAATTTCCAGCTGGGGAGGAGCATGTGTATTTGGAATGGGCCATTATCCACGGAAACAATTTTCCGAAGAAAGCAAACGAAAGCTACTGGCAATAGCGAATAAATGGATTCCTGCGGATGCAACGAAAAGACGAAAGATGTTCCATGGCGATGACTCAAAAAAGTAATTGTAAGAAGTAGCTTGTGATAATTTTATAAAATGATTTGTAAATTACTTTTTCAGTGCTATATCTAAAGCACTACTTGCGGCACTTCTATCTAGTTCTGTGAGAGTGGAACATGCTTACATGGAAAATGTTTTTATGTACTATCAATACATTTCAACTCAGCTATAGTCAGCTACCGATTCACACAAATAAAAAATGAGCACTAGGAAAGAGATTGATGGCATGTTGATGCAAAAGATGACTATTGGTGACTCTAGCAAACATTCACCGAAGATGATTGTTTGTCTTGTTATGTTCACGAGGACGCACACCATGACTCTGCAGCATACGCTGTAAATTTATGTTTCTATTTCGAGGAATATCATCGAAAGGAAAGAATTTCTACAAAAGAAAAGCATTTTGTAGAAAATTGAATTCGAGATCAAGCTTATTTTGTGAGTATCTCTACGATGTTCTTCATTTATTGTTGATATGACATGAATATTAAAAAAAATTAAACTTGGACTTCCCCCCCTTCACCGCCCAAAAATCGAAATTCATAATCCTCCACGAAATTAATTACTTTCAGTTTCGGCTTATTCATCTTCTAACACATGACTTCCAAGCCTTTCATAGTTATTTTTGGATTCTCCAAGTTCTAACTCAATACTATCGCGCCACTGGTGCGATGCATCATCAAGTGATAGCGATGCATGTGATTCTCGCTACTTGTGAAATTCCTTATTGGATTCATCAAGTTTTTTGTCATGATCATCGTGCCACTTGTGCAACGCTGCCGCTTAGTCATTTTCACTTTCACTTTCGATCATTTCATCGTGCCACTTGTGCAAAGCATTCGTTAAGTCTTTTTCGTTCTCGCACAGTTCCAAGGCATGTGCATAAAGGTCGTCCTCGTCGTCAAGGAGAATCCATTTGTGGGTAAATTCACCCCTCTCCCCGACATCAACAATCCTCATACCAATGCCGTTTACCTCTCCATTGGCTAACTCGTGGCTGATTTCACTTTTTAGATTCATGCTCAATGGTCCAGTGACAATCATTGGCTATCATATAATTATCATAATAAATTGAGATGATCACTGGTTAGGACAAAGTTTTGCGAGATATTTGAAATGCAAAAGTGCTTTTTGAATACTACGCACCATGCCCCAAGATGTTTGTGTAACAACATTCTGGTGAAAGTGGCCCGAGAAACATGCAGTAACATCATACTTTTTAAACAATTCCATGGCCGGCTTTCGTTGTGCATATGGCACAGTAAAATATCCATCTTCAAAGCGAGACCCTTTAAATATCGAGCAAATAGAGTATCACGAAAAGCAAAATAATGAGTCCAAATTCACCATTCACCAGGGAGAATGAATAACTAATGCCACTTACCAGGAGGACCCCAACCCGGAGGCGCATCACTGTACGAATTTAACTCATTATCACCCTCTTCCTCATGCTTCAAAAACCACGGAAAGTGACCATGAACAAAAATATGCGTCGCATTATTCGACCTTGCATACTTGAGCTGCCCTTCCATCCAAGCCAATTGTTCCTCATACAAATCTTGTGCTCCAGAAGGATTGGAAAACAGACAGCTATTTAAGCAAATATTGAATGTTCCATTCACCCAAAAGGAAAGGTAATCATCACCAAACGCCGAAGACCAACGCTGAATCGAGTCCTTGGTGGGTCGATTCCCCACATCGTGATTGCCGCAAAGACACACCAAAGCAATATCAGGATCCAAATTGGCCCAGACACGTTTGAAATCCCTACATTGCTGGTCGAATACCAGGTTTCGTTCCCATCCCTGCATGACCTTCTTCCAACTGGCAATGGCACCCGAGAAGGAGGATTCGGTATCGACCAAATCGCCACAGATGCAGACAAAGAGAGGGCGTTCGTCACCCGTCATTCCATTGATTTGCTCGACGCATTTGCGTGAGATTTCAATTTCCGTGGACCAATTGGGTGATTCCATGGCGAACCCATCCATGAGAATGCCGTATTGGGTATCAGCGGTGATGATGAATCGATGCCCTTTTGGGCGCTTTCGAAATTTCTCAGTGGTTGGTTCTTCTTTGCATTCACCACAGTAAAGGAACAATTCCTTGGGTTGAGGCAATGTGGGATACAGCAATGTCTTCTTGTATTGGGCATTCCCAAAGCGATGTTTGTACAAATGGAATCGACGAGAGAGCAAGATCTGCTTGAGAGAATATTTAGGATGATGAACCAAACGATCGTATTCCTCGACGATTTTTCCAAGGTTGGGTTTCCGAACAAAGGAAACATCCATAATGTCACATGCTTTGGCCTCTTCTGCTTCTCCTTTCCCTTCTTCCTCATCTTCGTCTTCCTCGGAGAAATCCTGATCGGTAAAGAAATTGGGTGTAAACTGCTTCCCAAAGATGCTATTTCTCTTCTTTTTCAGACTATCCCGACCTTGCACGCCCAACACGCCATCATTCGATTGCACAAACCTGGACCGGATTTTTGCGTTGATGAACGTCTGAAATCGTCGCCTCCCTTGCTCATGGGCCGTGGCCACTGCGCTCGTCAAGCTACCTTTTCCGGCATCCTGCGGCGGCGACGGACCCGGCAGCGCCTGAAACGTGTCCTCGTCCTCGTCCTCGTCCTTCCCGCCGTCGCCATCCACCTCTTCGACAATGTCCGCAAACAGTTTGGGATCGAACATGAGAGTCTTGCGAATCGTGCTCTGCTCCCTTTGCAGCGAATGGAGCTCGTCCGCGCTCAAGGCGCAGGAGTCATTGCTGGCATTCACGCTGAAGGATATGCGTGCGCGATTGAGACGTTCCGAGGTGATGGCACAGTCTTGGGTGCAGAAATCGAGGTCGACGTGGATGTCGGGATGGGCTTCCGAGTCGAAGGTGATGTTGTGGTCATCGTGGGGGATGTTGAGGATGGATTGCCTTATTGTCATCCTTCAGCTGCCTGGGATGATATTGGATATTGGGGAAATGGTATGCTACCTATGCTATTGTGTCGTTGTTGCTGCTGTTTGTTCGTTAGGAGTTAGGAGGCTATCAGTGCATGGACGGTTATTGCGTGAAGGGTGAAGGAAATCTTCTTTATGTTGGGGGGGAGGTTCATTCTCTCTCTACTCCTATCCCTCTCTCTAGAGGCATACCATAGATACTCTAGTAGCTGAGAGGATGGAGTAGTCGAGCCGCAATCATCATCTATCGTATGATAGTACAATAGGTACAATATTATTGTAGAGTAGAAATGAATGGTTCGTGCAAAGTCACGGTAAAAATTATTGACACTTC